>JAVJIF010033266.1:0-139162 GCA_038442645.1 Agave tequilana | reverse complement strand
GATAAACTGTACCACTACACAAGGAATGTCAGTATGAAACAAATTTTCAGATTCAAGACTTCTGCCAGACCGAGTTATAACATTTTTTTATTTATATTACTCCAGGAACGCCCCTACATCTGAAGCACCATTCTGAATAGCTCTACAGAATTATAGACCCGAAGAAATTACTAAAATATATGTATTGACTACAAAGAACTGAATGAAGTTACTATTAACAAGTATCTATTGCCTCGAATTGACGATCTCTTCGATCAACTTTTTGAAGCTCAGGTATTTTCTAAATATTTAATTTATAGTCGGGTTATCATCCAGAAAACAACATTCAGAACTCGTTATTATTAATTTTTCTTCTTTTATTTACTTCCGATCAGTTTTATCAAGTCTTCTTTATTTATGATATTTTGATCTACTCTCAGAGTGATAGTAGCATGTAGAATATCTGAGAATCATATTACAGACTCATCATCAAGAACAGCTTCATGCCACGCAGAGTAAGTGCGAGTTCTGGTTAGATAGTATTACACTCTTGGGTCGTATTATTTCGAAAGAAGTAATCTTCATCACTTCTAGAAAAATTAATGCAGTGAAAGACTGGTCAGTTCCGAAGCCAGTGATAGAGATCAAAAGTTTCATTAAAATAGCCAGATATTACAGAATACTCATACATGACTTTTATAATATTGCGACAATGCTAACAAAACTCACCAAAAACGGGAGATCATATTTCTATGGATTTCATCACTATGAATTTCGTCTCAGCTTTGCCTTGCAATTCGAAGGAAATAATACAGTATGAGTGATTATTGATATAGCTTATTTTATATCATCCAGAGTGGGTCAGTCTATTGAAGTTTTGGCAGAATTCTCTTATTAACAGATATTATTCCAGTATTAATATGGCATCGTCTGAAACTTTATACAGTAAGAAGTGCAGAAAACGTTTAGGTCCCAAGATTATTGTTCAGTCGATTTGTGAGTGTTACCCTTAGTTATTCATTTATTAATTGGTATAATCTTCGTCTCTGTCTTCTGTGTTCATCTCCCCTTATCAAAATTTCAAGGAAGGAATTTTTGTGAGGTAGGTAGATTGTAACACCCGTCCCCAGAATACGTACTCGGATACATGTCCTGATTTTTCGCTCGTATTTTTCTATTTTTCGCGTGTTTATTTTTATTTTCTATTATTATTATTCTTTTAGTGATACTACTTGATTTGACCTTCCTGGTAGTTAGACTGGATCTGTTTCAGTTTCAAATATTAATTTTTAATATTTCATTTTTTTATAATTTTCTGAATTTTTTCAGAATTATTTTAAAAATCTCTTAAATTTGGTGATGACTAGTATCGCTGATCGATTTCAGAATTTTTAATTTACAAATGATATTAAATTTCTTGAATCTGATTTCACATTATTTCTCAGGATAATATTTTTAATTTTTGAGATTTTTGGGGGATTTTTTGAATTAGTCAAATTTACCAAATAAAATAATATTTGTATTTTCCTGAGTCCAAAATTTGGTCCAGGAGTTTTCCCTACTTTTCCCTTTTTCTTTTATTTTCCTTTTTTCTTTTTTCTTTTTTCTTTTTCTTTTTCCTTCCACAACCTTCTACTCCCTTCCACTACATTCGACCACCTCCTCCTTCTTTCTTTTTCTTCTTTTTTTATCTCTCTCTTGGACGCCGCATCACTCTCCCAGTCCTCTTTCTCTCTTCTCAGTTCTCTCTTAAAATCTCTCTCTAACTCTTTAATCTCTCTCTCTCTTACTCACTAATCTCTCTCTCTCTCTTATCCTCTCTCTCATCCACCCGGCGATCGCCCTCACCTCCGACCACCTTTGGTCGGCTGATCCACACGCCGGCGACGCCCCTCTGACCTACAAACCCCGCCAACACCCCCACATCTCCCAATTCCTTCACTTCCTCTTCTCTCTCTGTAACGCCCCGATCCCGTGGGTACGAAGACGTTACTGTGACGTATATACATAGGGCAGAAATACGCTTACATATATGCGCTAACCATCAGTACATGCAAAAATCAGAATAGGAAAGTACGCAGTTTATTATACATTCCAACATAAAGAGTAAAATTACAAAGTTATCACAGGATGTGACATAATATTACATAAATATTACATCACCAAGTGGCTCAAAATATAATTTAGAAAGAAATATACAAGTCTGAACAATACAAACGATACTTACGAGCCACAGGAGAAATCCCATGAGCTTTTCAAGAGGAACTGGACAGGAAGGAGCTACAGCTGGTCAGCCTGCTCCGCAAGACAACTCGGTCCTCGGCGAACGGATTAACTTTAGCCCAAGCTTAAGGATCTGGACATGTAGTTCTAAGGGAGTCAGAAAGGTACCCAACGAGTGGTAAAATGAGTGCCAAGTGGCATACACAAACAAACACACTTGCATCGATAATACCAACTCGAAAAGTATGCATCAAAAATCATGTCGTGAACATACATACACGAGCATAAAATGAGGCATCAAGTAATGTACTATTCGCAAATGTGACAAAACTAGTTGTACGAGCTCAGTTGACGGATTCATGAGATTAGTATGTTAAGGGGATAATACAAATAAGGAAACTCTCATATATATACCATATACCTCATGTCTCCATCGACTAAGTGCATACAACCCGGGCTGCCCTCAGAATAACAAAAAATTTCTGAATCAACTCGGATTGCCCTCAAAATAACAAGTCATAAAAGTCGTTAATTAATCCATTGTGGTGCTTTCTTGATTGTGAATCATGTTTCACTGTGACTCATTTTGATTTGAGAGGCATGCATGAAAATTTCTGTTCGTGAAGTTATTCACTGAATGATTTTGGAATTATGTGTGTTTCCAATGAATTCTTTGTGCAGTTTGTACCAGATGATGATTTACATGTCTCAGCAACGTCTGAACTGGTCAACGAGGGTGAGCAACTTCATGATAATTACTTTTTGATTATGATAGAAACCTGGCATCTTGTTTCGGACTCTGATTTACCACTGCATCTGTCTTTTTTAGGAGATTAGTTTTTCTTTGATGCAGCATCAAAACTAGCTATAAGCTACTTGGAGTTGAGCAATCTGAAGTTACTAGCGATATTGAGAAGAAGACTGAGAGCTAAACTATAAAATACACTAAAGCGCACGTTCAGTTAGTGATTTGTTTGTGAGATATCTAAGCAAATCAGTGTATTTTGCTGCTGGTAATCCTGTGACAGGCATCATTGAGCGAGATCTTTTATGGAAGCTTTGGATGTAAGCTTTTAAACACCTGACAATTCAATTTCTCGTTTCCCCCCTGATTGTATATAGTCTCTCTTTTTTTGTTTCTGGTCATTTGTCATTTCTAGTTCAATAGTTCATGTATGTATGGAGCATGACTTCAAGTTGGGGAGACTCCCAGAAAAATGACTAGCCAAACATCGGCGCTTTCACCTTTTTTCTGACCAAGGCAATTAGGCTCAGATTAGGTACTTGCTCAAACAGTGTCATCAACAAGACTGTTGTTTATGACAAACAATACAGGTTAATGTAATAAAAGTATTATAAAATAAAATAGATATTACTGTTATGTGAATGAAAAGTAGAACAGAATAATCACAATAACAATACTTAGAATGACTTTAATTGGAGGCTTAATTAGGTTGCCAGTGAGGAATGGTACCTTTTTAATAGGAAAAATAATTGCAGTAAAAAAGAATGAAGAAATAAATAGAGTTCCTGAGAAAATTTGGGAGGAGAAGAAGAGAATATTATGATGTGGAATAAAAGGAGAATGCAAGGAGTAAAGAGTAGTAAAGAGCAGATGAGAGAGAAGGAAGAACTATGGTTTCAAATTTGACTGATTCCAAGATATATATCGGCAATATCATATGGGTTTCGAGGTACCTAGTATGATATTGACCCATATCGGCTAATATCGGGGCAAATATTGAATATATGACACATATTACTTATATTAATGACGGAGACTGAAGATATTAGTACTGAAAACTGTTGACCGACACCGATATCGAGATTTTAGACCATGAAAGAAACACACATCAAAACTGGCGGGTAAAGAAGGTGAGAGGAGGATAAAGAGAAGCAGGAAAATGATTTAAAGAAAAGGATGGTCTTGTAGAAAGACACTTGTTGCTACTGCAGCTCAGCTTAGCTGAGCCATCTTTTAAAAACTTCCAAACAACCCAAGTAAACTTGGTGGGTCTGTCCCCAAAGACTCTAGTAACCATCCCATCCTTCTCAGACCTGACTAAATTTTCTGAAAGCTGTCCTTTGCCAATGTGCTTCCTAGCACCATCTCAGGCTTGGCAGTCCATCTGTAATTCTAGCCCCAAGTGTGCATGGCTGCTTCTGCGTGGTATCTAACTCGTGTTTTGGCTGCTCTTCTGTGATATCTAACTCATGTTATGTCTCTAAATATATTGTGCCTTGTGATCTGCTGATTTGTAATTGTTTGGGGGGAATATCTCCACTGTTGTAACACAAAAAGACTGTGTGCAGCTGCTGATACCATGGTTGCTAAAGGTTAAATATGAGGTACTGTTGTCATCTTCGCTTCCACCTTCTAACTACTGCCACTGGGGAAAGCCCCCTCTAAAATGATACTTTAATAGCATCCATATGCTGTAGGATACTGTAGTTTGTAACTCTACGAACAAACCCTACCAAATGTCTTTTTTCCACACACTTCACCTTTCTACAAATTAGATGTAGACTACCCAAGGACATGTTCTCTTTTAATGAATATTTTGGTGATTGAATTTTTCCCTGTTAAGATGATAGATTTATCCATTATTCTATATTTTTCATTGTTGTTGCATGTTCGATTGCATGTGCCCAAAAATCTAAGAGAGTTAAGTATTCATATGTTCATATCGCAGTTTTTAGAGAAGGAAGAACACAAAACTTATTTGCTTTTCGATGAAGGGGAGGAGGCGGTATGAACGAGTTTGATCGATTAATTAGGGGTGTCAATTGGGCCGGCCCGGCCCGGCAACCCTCACGGGCACGACTCGGGGTAGCTCGGGCATGACCCGGTCCAGTCAGGACCCGGGCCAAACGCGGCCCGGGTCCGGGGTTCCAGCGGGCTGACTCTGGGTCCGTCTTTTGGCGGTCCAAGGCCCGGTGGACCATGCCAGGCCAGATGCCCCAACGGCTCTTAGAGCCGTTGGGCTTGGCGGGCCGGGCCTGGCCAAACGCGGCCCGGGTCTGAGGTTCCAGCGGGCCGACTCCGAGTCCGTCTTTTGGCGGCCCAGGGCCCGGTGGGCCGTGCCAGGCCAGATGCCCCAACGGCTCTTAGAGCCGTTGGGCTTGGCGGGCCGGGCCGGGCCGGGCCAAAACTGGCCTGGCATGGCCCGGACAAGAGCTCAACAGCTCTAAAAGTCGTTGGGGGTTTTTTTTGTAAAACATTTTTTGCAAACCCCCCGGCTACTCCTAACGGCTATTATAGTCGTTTTTTTTTGGGGGGGGGGGGGGGGGTTTGCAATTTTTTTTGCAAAAACTCCCCTGACGGGTATATGAGGCACTTTTAGCTATAATCGTGCAACAGGTAAAACAAATTTAGCGAAATTTCTTATTCAGTTTGAACAGCTTTTTAGTATGACTGAAGACGATGCATTTACAGATTATATTAGAACTACTCATAATCCTTATTATGAGCAGGTCAGTAGGAACACTATAAGATCAGAAATGTTTAAAGTATTTGAAGAACAAAAACAAATATTAGTTACAGTTTTATCATCTTTTTCCCATAAAATTGCACTCACTTCTGATTGTTGGGAAGCCCTTAACGGCTACCATTATATTATTATTACTGCGCATTTTGTTGATTCCGATTAGGTTTTAAATAAAAGAATTATCAATTTTAAAAAGTTTCCTCATCTTCATAATGATTTAAATCTTAGTAAAATTATAATGCGTGACTATAGAATATAAAATATGTTCTAAATTTTTACTGTTTCTTTTGATATTGATAGCGAACATACTGCAGCAATTGAGATTTTAAAAATTATTTAAAACCTTATTTGAATGAATTTTTTTCATATCGATGCATTTATCATATTATTAATTTGAAGATGGTTTGAAAATAATTAATGATTATATTCAAAAATTAAGAGATATTATTATATTTATTAAAAGTAGTGGTCCAAGAAGGCAAACCTTCATACAATTTTGTTTGGGTTTAAAGTTACCTGCTAAAAAATTAACTTAAAATGTAAGAACTCGTTGGACTTAACACATAATATTTTGAGTAAAGCAATTCTTTATAAGGAGGCGATAGATAGGTTTATTGCTATAGAATTACCTAATTGTTTTATTTTCGATGAGGAATGGCAAATTTGTGAATGGATTTGTGAATTTTTAAAAAGATTTGAAAGAATAACAAAATTATTTTCAGATATTTATTACCCAAAGATAAGTATAATATTTTATGAGTTAACTAAAATAAGTCAAATATTTTTTAAATGTAGAAATATTAATTCTATAAGAGATATTATTGCTCCATGGAGAAAAAATTAATAAATATTTTAAAAAAATTTCTTTTTATCTTTTATTTTTCTGCTATTATAGATCCTAAGATTAAATTTAATGGATGTAAATTTTTACTTGAAAATTTTTATAAAATGATGGGTTATGAGGATAGTTCTGCTCTAATGTGGGCAGATATTGATTCTTCTATAAATAAGTTATATGATTTTTATGAAACTACTTACGAAAATAAACAATCTTCTTCTTCTTAAAGTTCTTCAACCTCTAGTAGTAGAAATTCATTATTTTCTGGTATTTTATCAACTTTCAAAAAATCTAGAGCTTTTGACTCTTTAAATGAACTTTATTATTATATACAACGTGTTGTGACTCCTGAGATCAATCAAGGCTGAGAATTTGATATTTTAGCATGGTGAAAATCACAGGCATCAACTTATCCTGTACTTTCCATCATGACACGTGATTTCCTAACTTCTTCGGTATTTACAGTAGTTTCGGAGTCTGCTTTTAGCATAGGCGGTCGAGTGTTGAATGATACGAGAAACTGTTTATCATTGAATGCGATCGAAATAACAATATGCGGGAAGGATTGGCTGGATGCGGAAAAGAGAAGTCAAAATAAATCAATTGACGATCTCATCGAAGATTCTCCAGATAACTCCCCAGAAGATGAATTAAGACTTGAATTTTTTTTATTTATGATTGATAAAATGTATGAAGAAAGATGACTTGTACTTTTTTTTATGTATTTGAAAAAAAATTGATTTATACCTCAATTGTATTTGTATCAATTATCTATTTTATTGGATCATTAATAAAAGTATATATTTTCATTTCACACTTTGTAATATTCTTGCTAATTTTATCACAACTTGAATAAGTATTTTTGAGAATTTTAAAGATTTTTTTTTTGAATTTTTAAAGTTTTTAAAAGTTTTTTGGGATATGCCCGGGTTCCATTTATGGCCGAGCTGGGCACAGCCTGGCTCCTGGCACACCGTGCCCGGGCCGGGTTTGGCCCGACACGACCCAATTGCCACTCCTACAATTAATGCATGTTTTAGGAGTTGGGCATCTTTCTCTGGAGTTGTCGATATTTTTTTTTTAATTTTTGTTTTGATCCATGACTTTGGGGATTCACAAATTCATATTAACTTTCATGTTGAAACATGATTATTCACTCTGGACGAGTTGATTGCCAAATGCAAATTTTTAGACTTAATATTGGCCTTATATTTCAGAATATATCTTAGAATATTTTTCAAAATTAATGTCGACAACAATGACTTAAGCTTGGGGAGTTTCCATTCTCTAGAAAATTATAGGACGTTTCTGATGTAATTTATATAAACTTTTGGTTGAGTTGCACTTGCGTATCATTCTTCCTCGTTCTCGTCATTCCGCAAATGTGTGCCTGACCCAACTGTTCTCTTGTTTGCACCAGGGTTGTGAGACAACCACTCTGCCCAAAAGGTTAATGCTTTTCTCAACAATGTTAATCAAGCAGGGCCTCTGGGGCCAAGTGGGAAGGCCTCCTATAGCCCAAACATGACTTGCTTGGAGGCAGAAAATAAACATGGGTAAAAAGTGATTGCAACGAACTGACATGCGCTGATACCGATTGTTGGGATCAACACAGCAGGAAAAAAAAAAGCCGGATCATCGTGCAACGTGAAAAAAAAAAGAGAAGAAGAGAAGATATTCCGAAGTAGAGAATGCCGACACACAATTTAATAGATCCACCGATCAAACAGATAGTGTGTACGTCCATGAAATAAGGGGAAGAAATTTTATTAAAACTTTTGAGGAGTACAATACGAAATACTCACACCTCTCGTTAAGAAGATTACAAGCCCTTTGATAGCCGCCTAGAACAACGTACCCTTATGATTAAAATTTCTCTCATGAATCTCTCTTTTTCTTAATTATTAAATAATTACATTGAAGGCCGCCCCAAGGGGTTATTTGTAGATCTTACGATCATTCTAATCCTACACAAACTCCAGCAATACAAACAGCACCGACTCAAAAGAGTAGAAAACTCAAGTTGCACTCAAAGTACAATCAGAACCGCAAAAGAAACTGCCAGCAACGTCATGAGTCAACTAATTCAAATTATTAGTTGACTAATCAAGCTCATTAATCGACTACACAGCCGACTACTGAGATGTACCCACTCACTGTTTGTATCATTAGTCGACTACTGAGATGTCATTAGGTGACTAATCTGTGCATCGACTGTGCACACCTGCCCGTTCTTGATCTGTGAAGTTTTCGACTATCTTCATGACGTATTCGAGTCAAAATCCTAACAATCTCTCCCTTGACTTGAATATGTCCAAGTCCAAGAATAGCTATCATGTTCAACGTGCACGCATCAATGCATCATTGAACAACTCTTGCCTTCATCTCCATCTCATTGCCTCTTCTCATAACCCTCTTATGAGATTCACAACTTGATTAGATCGAACAAGTTCAGGCCCGACTTGAAATTAATCACCCAACGATCACCTTGATCCATGCAGGGTTTAGGAGAATTTGTTCCAACATATGAGTAATGATCTGGACTTTCTTATTATGCGTCGGTGCCGTCTAGTCCAATCTGCCTTCAGGGTAAAACTGAACATCCTAGCTCAAACCATTGTAGTCTCCGATTGTTTTACAATCTCCGGTCTTGAAGCCGAGGATAATTACAACCCACCAACTGTAACCTCTGAATTTTATAACATGTAAACATTTTCGATACGCTCGGCCTGAAACTTCACATGGGCATCTTTGAAGTCTTTCATAAGATCACCTTCAGAATTGAAATTGAATTCTTCTCCATATAGGGCTTCAAGAAAGATGAGATTGTACCTTAATTTGGAAACATGATGAACGTTTTAAAGAGTTGTGATGCATCCATCATGAGAACGAATTTGGATTGTTTCTTTGACAATCACCTTACTTGTAGCAGAATTTTCATGAAGACTACTCCGCTTTAAACTGTAGTGTATGAGGAGAATATCTTCCTATCGGAACTGATATACGGTGAACATTCAGAGTTAATAATCCATATATCTTTTTTATCGATCGAACTGTCTCTAACAGATAAAACGTCACACTTACCTTCATTCCCTTCAGTCAGTTCAGTGATATTAGCTTCTTGTTGTTTTTTTTTTTTTGCGAGTCCAACAATCAACTCTAATATGCTCCTTTTTATGACACCAGTTGCACACCAAATTCTTATATTTTGGCTTACCCGTGAAACTTCTATTATTACTTTTCTCCTTTGTAAAGAAAACTTGCTCGAAATCATCGCGATGAGACTCCCCCATCAACTGCTTGTCAATTTTGTCCCTATTGAGTAGATGATCTTTGACTTCATTGAACTTAATAGTTGATTTACCTCCATACATGATAGTTTTCCTAAAGCTCTTGCATGAAGAAAGTAAAGAATACAGTAATAGAAGCGCTTGGTCCTCATCTTCTATTTAAACCTCTATCTTATCTAACTCATTCATAATAGCGCTAAACTCTGTGATATGAGACTTGATAGGTGTACTTTCATGCATGCGGAGAAGGAAGAGATGTTGCTTCAGAATCAACAGATTCGCCAACGACTTCTTCAGATAATAATTCTAAAGTTGCTCTCACAGCAAGGATGTTATTTTCTCCAAAAAAAACTCATTCAACACTCCATTCGCCAAGCAAAGTTGAATAACTGTCAAAACTTTTTCATCAAATTCCTACCAAGTTTCTTCTTCATATTTTTAGGCTTTTTTCTCCTTCCCAAGTAGTACTTTCCTCAAACCGTTCTGGGTCGGGATGGCGTTCATCCTAATCTATCACTTGCGAAAATTGAGACATCATCAAACTTCTGAATATCGAACTTGATTGCAAATATCTTCACGTTGACCTTGCTCTCATACCAATTATTATAACAAACTGATATGCTCTGATACCAATTGTTGGGATCGGCACAATGGAGAAAGAAAAGCTGAATCGTCATGCAACGTGAAGATGAAGAGAAAAAGAGATAAGATAATCTGAGTAGAGAAAGACAACACATAATTTAACGTAGTTTCACAGATCAAACAAATCATGTGTACATCCACGAGAGAAGAGGGATAAACTTTATTAAAACTTTGGAGGATTACAATGAGAAATACTCACACCTCTCGCTAAGAAGATTACAACCCTTTGTTGGCCGCCTAGAACAGTGAACCTTCATGGCTAAAACTTCTCTCATGAATTTCTATCTTTTTCTTAATTATTAAATAATACATTGAAGGCCACTCTTAAGAAGTTATCTATAGACCATAGGATCATTCTAATCTTACACAAACTCAAGCAATATAAACAACACCGTCTCTGAAGAGAAGAAAACTCGAGTTGAACTCTGTAGGCTGTCTAAAAATCATTAAGACAAGTCGTCAAAAGCAGAGTCCCAGACTCCAGACGCAGGGCTAATCTCAGCCGCACTGCAGCATCAAGGCGCGAGGGTCCAAACCCGCGTCTCAGCATCAAGGCGAGGTTCGAACCCGCGTCTCAGCATCAAGACGAGGCTCGACAGCCGCGTCTCAGCATCAAGGCGAGGTTCGAACCCGCGTCTCAGCAGCTCAAGGCGCGAGGGTCCAAACCCGCGTCTCAGCATCAAGGCGCGAGGGTCCAAACCCGCGCCTCGGTTATAACTGCCCTATTTATGGGCCGGTCACCGCCCACATAACGGGGAAGTTAACCCCTCATTGTGAAGTATTTTTAGGGGGCACGTTCACCCCTTAAACCTCTATAAATAGCCCCGCCGCTATGAGAGGAAGGAGGAGATAGACACAGAGGGAGATAGACAGACAGTCGGTCGATTAGAGAGGAGAGACAGAGAAAGAGAGTCCAACTCTTCACCTAGCTGTACTCAAGTTAGTCTTTGCCGACAATCTCTTTGAGAGTTTTGGTCGACAGAGCTGTGTTACTCCGTCAACCACCCAAAGAGAAGAGCCCCGGAAGATCTCAACGTTCACCCGGTCAACGGAGAACAAGATTCACTCTCCACCGCCACTTGAAGAACCCAGCCTTAAACAAAGGGAGGATTCAAGACTCAATATCCTCCCTCCCTTGTAATTGGAATACTGATCAGTTGTAATCTTCTATCCAATCAAAAGAATTTTGCAATCGGATCCTCCTTTTCCGACGCATACAAGAGATGGCGACTCCGCTGGGGACTTCATTTGTTACTGACGAACAAATCGTGGCGCAAGGTGACGTCCTCTATAAGGGGAAGATGGTCGAATCGCTTATCGTCGAGTTCGACCAGGCAAAATATGAAGAGTTTCTCTCTTCCGGCTCCAAGAGCCCAAAGACCCGCGTCTGCCGCAGGGTCTCTACGGGGACTTGCCCCGAAATCCGCTCTGAGACTCTCTCAGGCGCGGCTGCTGTGAAGGGTTTCGCGGCCAACTGCGCCAAGCGTGACACACGCGACAACGTCTCTCAGGAGACCCGCGTGGCCTCAGGCGCAGCTGCTGAAAAGGGTGTCGCGGTCAACCGCGCCATACGAGATACACGCGCCAACGTCTCTCAGGAGACCTGCGTGGTCAAGCCCTCTGGTATCCAGCCAGTTCATCTTCTCCCTTAGCACCAAGCCGTCGTAGGTTTCTCTCCACCTCCGCGACGCAACCGAAACGCTGAGCGCCGACAGAGGAGGCGTGCGCGTCAGCTGCAAGTTGGAACTTCTGATCGTCCAACTGAGGCAGGTCGCAAGGTTCAAGCTGGCGTCTCAGTTGCGCTGTATCCAGCACGCGAAGTCCGCGTTTGGCGGCCCAAACGCGAAGTTAGCTCCTCTGAAGCCCCACTCCACAGACGCCAAGGCGAAGCTTGCGCGCCTCGTCGAGCACAAGAAGCGCGCACCTCTAGGCGTAGGGCCCAGCAGCCCGCTCTCTCTCAAGCACCTCTGCTCCGACGCACCAATCAGCAACGCGACAGTCGCGCCTCTTCTCAGCAGAGACGCCAGACACGCGACTTAAAGCTGCGACGCGAGAACTGCGTCCAAGCTGTACAGCATAAGAATGCCTCCCAACCTCAAAGTTGCGAGGTTAATCTCTTTGATTCTCCTCTCACGGATCTGAGGGATTACTTGACGAAGAAAAGAAGTGTTAATCAAATCACTTCATCATGTTGCTGCCAACGGCTTATCTCTATGCTCTCGGAGTGCCGTTGTGATTCAGGCGTAAACCAGCAGTCTCTAGTTAGACAGCTGACCCTGATTCCCCCGTCAGCCAAAAGAAGACGCTCTCACAGGCGGAGGATCTTCTCTGACACTGAATATCCCGAGCTCACTGCTAACATGGCAAGCAGGAGCAAGGGAAAACAACCTGCAGTCAGTTCCGAGGATGAATCTGACTCTGAATCGGAAGGAGTGTACCGACACACTCGCACCCGGACCGGGGCCATTCCCCCGATTGACTACAATGCCCTAGCCCGGGGCGTTGAGATTAATGACTCGCACTCTGCCATTGCAGAGTCGCAGGCTTCAAACTCTTCTATAGAGAAAGAGGTCTTCACATACATGACGAGCACTCCTGAGGAGACCGCCAGCCGCTTGGAACAGCAAGCCCAGGCCCAGAAGGAACAACTCGAGATGATTCGTGCTCAGTAAGAATCTATCGACTCCCTCAAGCAGATGCTCGCACAGTTGCTTGAAGACAAGAGGAAGTCAACCAACAAAGCCTCCTCTAAGAAGTCTAAAGGCAAGCGAAAAGAGGGAGAAAGCTCATCTTTAGTACATATAGAGGAGAAGGAGCAGTCTACTTCTGGTTCGTCTAAATCCTCATCGCAGGAAAAGGACGACCAAGAACGGGAAAAAGTTCATTCTAAGAGAATGAACCAGTTGGAGCAACGTCTTGAGGCCCTTACCAACCGAAAAGGCCTCCAAGAAGCAGGAGTGGTCCGTGTTGGCCCAATGGCCTTCCACTCTAGTTTTGATGATGATCAACACTCATGTAGTTATGTTTACTAATATTCTTGTGTTTCTAAGTTTCAGATCATTAACAGGATATTAGTTGGTGATTAGCTTCAACAAGGAGTTTAGAAACTTTTCATGTTGATTCCGGTGCCAAAGCTTAAAGATCATACCTTTGCACTTGGAGGATCACGCGTTTGGGATCGAGTCTACTTGAAGATGGAAGATCGACAAGAAGACTTAGGTATCCTAGTTTAGATAGAGTTTTAGATCCATTTGTAAAGCTTAGTTTAGTTGATATGCTCAAGTGAACACAAAACACACACGTTTTATGATTTGATATTTGGTTTTTATGAATAGTTGATCAAAACAAGTTTACATATGGTATATGTATAGTAGATGTTTTCTATTTATACATACATGCTTTAACTTGGTAAACAAACTTATTTTGATATCCCTATTCATGTTTTGAAAAAATCAAGTTTGACAAAATACAGGTTTTGTTTTTGATAAAATTTGCAAGACTCTAAAATGAATTGATATGTTGATATATTGTCTTGAAATTTTTATCACATGTTTATGTTTTAACATAAAATGATAAAACAAGTTTTAAAAAAACATATTTTTAGAAAAACAGTTTTTATTGTGATTAAAACTATTTTTTAGATTTACTGTGAATTTATGGGATTTTTATTGAGTGAAAAGACCTATTTTCAAATCCCGTATCTGTGCAGTTCTGCACTGTGCCTGCCAGGCCAGTTCGGTCGACCGGACCGGTCGACCGCACCAAGTGGCCGGTCGACCGGGTCGGTCGACCGATGTGCACAGACGTGCACGCTGGCTACACATTGTAGTCGGTCGACCGGACCGGTCGACCGAGTTGAGAGTTCAACTCTTAGGATGTTTCGGTCGACCGGGCCGGTCGACCGCTAGTGCCCAACGGTCACTTTTCTGACCGTTGGCGGTCGACCGGCCGGTCGACCGACGCCTGTCAGAGCTGCCAGCTCAGCTCTAACGGCTAGTTTTCTGTTTGGCCTATATAAACTCCATCTCTTTGGGATTTTGGCCAAGATTTTTAAGAGGAAAAATTCCAGTTTCTGAAGTATTTAAAAGAGTTTTAAAAAGTAATTTTTGAGCTTTAAACTTCTAATCTTTATTGTTTTGGGTTTTTGGAAAATCAAAGAGAACTAGGTTTTGGGATTTTGATTTGATCTTTTATTTCTATCATATACAAGAGATTTCCCAGTAGTTTTTCTTTGTTGCTTGTTTCCAAAAACACTTAGTTTCCACACTTGAGCCATATCTTCTATCCTAAACTATTAGGATCTTTGTTTTGTGAAAAAAGAAAGAAAGAGAGAGTTTTGAGGTTGTTGTTTGTAACCTCTAAGTTGTACACCCTTATTCTTGTTGTATCCCTCTTCGGTAGAGGTGATCGGGTGATTGGTTTGTGAGCCTCTTAAGTAGAGGTGTTTGTTGTAGTTGGCTACGGGCCGTATCCCTCTTCGGTAGAGGTGGATTGTGGTTATATAGCCTCGGTGGCTTTGTAAGGTTGAGAGAGGAGTTTGGTACTCCTATAGTGGATTGGAAATCCTACACGGTGGTGTAGGCGGGGATGTAGAGCAAGGTGCTCGAACCTCGAAACAAATATTTGTGTTAGCGTTTGATCCATTGTCTCTCTAACCCTTACTCTCTTTACTTTGTGCAAGCATCATTCATTCATTGCATACATATCTTATACATTGCTTGTGTCGCCTTGCATCTTTTATATTGCAATTCGTTCTTATATGCTTGGCTTGATTGTGTGTGCACATATTTCATATTGCTTGGATTGCTTGTGTGTGTGGGCCTAATTTGTACTCATCCAACAAGAGCTTCACATAGCACCTCAACCCATTTCAAGGGGAATCAAGAGGAGTTAGTCCAGAGCCTCGCAAGGGGAATTCGGCTACACTTGTTGTATTGTATCAAGTTTGTGCAACATTTGCATTAGCTTCCGCATTTAGCGCACTTAGTTTGCATTAAGTTTCTTAGATTAGCACTTACACCTATTCACCCCCCCTCTAGGTGTTTTTCAGTCCGCCCATATCCAGCCGAGTGGGACCTAGTTCCATACCCGCCCAAGTTCAAGGCTCCAACCCTCCAAGCATTTGATGGAAAAGGTTCACCGAACCAACATATCTACTACTTTAAATCCCAAACAGGGAATGTGATAGATAATGATGCCATTCTGGCACGCTTGTTCATCGGCACCCTAAAAGGGCTTGCATTTGAATGGTTCATGAAGCTTCCAGAGGGCTCCATCAAGAATTGGGGCGACTTGGAGAAGCTCTTCTTAACTCGCTTCTTTGAAGACGACTCGGAGGTCAACATGCCTACCCTTTTAGCCACCAAGCAGCGAAAGAGAGAGTCCGTTAAGTCTTTCGTAGAAAGATTTCGGAATGTAGCACTCCGATGCCCAAGTGGTATGATCCAGGTCACCCTGGTGGAAACATGCCGCCACAATCTCCAAACGTCACTCCTTGCTCAAATAGGAGTTGCTGAAAGCCGCACCTGGAAGCAATTGGTCCAGCAGGGTGAACAGGCTGAGGAGATTGTCGCCCGCGTCAGAGCGGAAGAAGGTAAGCCCAGGCCTGAGAGGTCAACAAGGCGTGCGCCAGACACATCCCTCCAAGCCAAAAGGAAGGATAACTTGGCAGCAGAGACCAAGTCCCTGTCAAACCTCAACCGGTCAAAGGAAGTGGCTCCTCGAGCCAGCCGCGTGCAACAGCAGTATTCCTTCAAGGATGAACATGTCGACTCGCTCTTCAAATTACTCAACAAGAACAATCGACTGAAGCTTCCTGAAGCTAGGCGCCCTGAAGAAGTCGGTAAAACTGATAATCCTAACTACTGCTTTTACCACAGGATGCTGGGACACCCCACCAAGAGCTGTTACGTTTTCAAGGACATCCTCCAGGCTCTGATTGATGCGGAGGTATTAAAACTCCGTCCAGAGCAGAAGAAGGTGGCGGCCAATATGACGTCATTTCTCCAGTTTGGAAGGCAACCTCCAACACCCTCTGGAGTGGTCCCTATCCCAAGAGGAGAGCTGAGAATGGTCAATACAGACCCTCACCAGCAGCAAGAAAAGGGCCTAGTACCTGTTCCCACACCTCAGGAAGAAGTCATGTGGGTTCATCCGACCTTATTGATGGCCAGCAATGGACTACTGTAACCAGCAGGAAGTCCAAAGGCAAAGCAAAGGCTTCATCCTGCAACGTGGTGTGTGTGCCTCTTCTCGAGAAGCGGAAACTGATATTCCCTCGCTAACCGACTCAGAAGAGGAGACAATAGTTTTGGCCACAGAACCCAGTCAGCTGGTGGCAGAAACCCGTTCAGGGTAGCCATATTTGAAAAAGTATGGTGAAACGGCGGTAACTCCTCCAAAACCAGCTGCAGAGCCAGCCAAAACCTCCACGAAGCAACCCGTGGAGAAACAGAAAGAACTTCGGTTTTCTCGAGTTCTTTCGAAGGACGTAGCGGAAGGATCCACAGCACCTTACTGCTTTGATGTCCTGGCTCAACTAGCCAACATCCCGGCGCGGATTACGCTTTATGAGCTTCTTAGACTATCAAAGTCGACCAGAGAAGCTCTACAAGAAGCTCTGGCTAATGCTGAAGTCTTCATGACCCAGCTACCAAAGGAGGAAGATGTAGAGGATTGCCTCCACGCCTCCCAAAATATTCCCCGCATCACCTTCACGGCAGATGATATGCAAGTCAAAGGGAAACATGATCGACCTCTTTACTTCGCAGGGTATATTGGATCATCTGAGGTGAACCGCATTCAGGTAGATCCCGGGTCTGCATTGAGCATCATGCCTCGCCGGGTCATGCAACATTTGGGGATTCCTACTCATCGTTTGAGCCCTACTCAGACGACCATTTATGGGTTCAATGCCAATAGTACTCGTCCAATGGGGAAGGTCAAGCTCAAATGCCAGATTGGAGATCTAAAGTCGGAAGTGACATGCTACGTCATCGACGCCGACACTTCCTACAATCTACTGTTGGGACGACCTTAGATTCATCGCAATTCTATTGTTCCCTCTACCCTCCACCAGGTCATGAAATACATTGACGGAAGTAGAAAGGTACGAACGTTGATTGCCGAAAGGCATCCGTTTAAGGGAGTCGAGAATTACTTCACAGATTCTCTCCTATATCAGGAATCTGTGGAAACAGATGAAGTCCCGCAACCAGAGGAGCCCGACTCTGGTAATGAAGCTGACACCGAGCCAGAAAAAGAAGAATGTCTGTGGGAGTTGGAACCACTTGTAAAGAGCATTAATAAGCTCGATGTTGATAATACCACCGATGATGTAGGCGGATGGTATATTAATGAAGATTTAGATCTGGCGTATTTTTCTGTGTTTGCTTCTGATTCAGTGCCGTCAGACACTAGTACCGACGTGGATGACGATCTCTGGTCGGCAATGGATGCTTTGACATCATTGCATGTACCGGTGAAATCGTCCTTCGAAACATGTCGAAATGTCGGCGATGCGCAAGAATCAATATTCATGGTTCTAGCGAGAAGGAAAGGCCAAAGACCAATTCTTTTCGGACGAATTGAATCCGAACCAATGCCCCGCAAAGAATCAGAAGGCGAAGAGGAATCCCCTCAGTTCGATCATTATGAACCAAAGGCACTCAGAATGATGAAAAATATGGGTATGACCTAACAAGCAGACTCGGGTTAAACTTTGGCAAAGGAAGGAGAACGCTACTTCGATCCTTTGTACCGAAAGGAAAAGCACCCGATTATTATCATCAGACTCGCAGGGGGTTGGGCTATGTATCAACCCCGGCTCCATCAGCCTCTGATACTCAAGAATCATCAGGTTACGATTACTCTTCAGGCACGTCATCATGGGAGTCGGATGTCAGTGTCGGCAACATCTTCAGAGAACTTTCAGTGAATATGGTTTTAACAAGCCACCTGGAAGACGGAGATGAAGAAATGATCCAATCCGATACAGATCCTTGGATCAAACATTTAAATACTCTTTTGGATACCCGCTTTGAACAGCGAGAGCCACCCACAGAAGACAAGTTGTTCAGATCAATTTAGGGAATGAGGCTAATCCTAAGCCCATCTTCATAAGTGACGGCCTGTCACCTTCAGAGAAAGAGGAGCTAATATCTCTTGTACAAGAGTATATAGACGTCTTCGCCTGGAATTACGAAGACATGCCCGGACTTGATCCTCAAGTGGCTATGCACCGCCTCAACATCAATTCGGACGTGAAACCTGTCAAACAACAACAGCGACGATTCCGCCCAGAGATACTGGAGGCGATTCAATCAGAAGTCAGAAAGCTTATAGATTCTGGCTTCATCAGGGAAGAACAACATCTCGACTGGGTAGCAAATATCGTCCCCGTTGCTAAGAAGAACGGAAAGATCCAAATCTGCATCGATTTTCGTGATCTGAACGAGGCCTGTCCCAAGGACGAATTCCCATTGCCAATCACAGATGTCATGATTGACAATACATGTGGATTCGAGCGAATGTCCTTCATGGACGGATTCTCAGGATATAATCAAATCAAAATGTATCCTGATGACGAAAAACATACCTCTTTCAGGACACCACTAGGGGTATACTGGTACACCGTCATGCCCTTCGGACTGAAGAATGCAGGGGCAACATATCAAAGGGCGATGAATGCCATTTTCCATCAATACATGCGCAAAACGGTGGAATGCTATGTTGACGACATCGCAGTAAAAGCCGCGCTAAAGGTGATCACATAGCTGATCTAAAAGTTGTCTTCGACATCATGCGGGCCCATCAGTTGAAGATGAACCCTACCAAATCCTTCCTGGGGGTGGCCAGCGGCAAGTTCCTAGGGTTTGTAGTGACTTCCACAGGAATTCATTTAGATCCGGAAAAGATTCGCGCTATCCAGGAGATGCAACCTCCGAGGAATCTCAAGGAACTCAGAGGATTGCAAGGACGATTGGCATACATCATCAGGTTTATCTCAAATCTCTCCGGAAGATGCCAACCCTTCGCTAAGCTAATGAAGAAGGGTGTTTCGTTCATTTGGGATGACGCTTGCCAACAAGCATTTGAGGAAATCAAGCAATACCTCACACAACCACCAGTCCTTGCAGCTCCGATATCCGGAAAACCTTTCCTGGTATACGTCCGAGCAATGGATAATTCTTTGGGAGCTCTACTAACCCAGAATGATGATCAAGGACGAGAGCAAGCGATCTACTATCTGAGTAGAACAATGATCAGAGCCGAACATCGGTACAACCCGATCGAGAAGGAATGTTTGGCACTGGTGTTCGCCATTCAGAAAATGCGACACTATCTGGTAGGCCAAACTATAAATGTCATATCAAAAGTCAACCCCTTGAGGTTACTTATGACTAAGCCTTCATCATTGAACGGCCGGCTGACAAAATGGGCCATATTGCTATCCCAATATGAGATGCACTTTTTACCACAAAAGGCCATTAAAGGACAAGCGGTGGCGGATTTCCTAGCTGAGCACCCAGATCCAAGGACAGCCAAAGTCTACGAAGATCTCCCTGATGAAATCACCGAAGTCTGCCTCACTCAGACATCCTTCGAAAGACAAGTATGGCAACTTTTCTTTGACGGCGCATCGAGAACGAGCACAAAAGGACATATAGTGGCAGGAGTAGGAGTAGTACTCGTCTCCCCACAGAACTATGTGATTCCCCGAGCCGTCTCGCTAACTGAGCCTTGCTCCAACTACATAGCGGAGTACAACGCCCTTTTGATTGGAATGCAACTCGCCGATGAGATTGGCGTTAAAAATCTTGAGGCGCACGGTGACTCCAAACTCATCGTTAGCCAGGTTCGCGGGGAGTACGAAGTCAGACATGAAGACCTAGTACCCTATTACAATGCAACTGTCCACATGGCTGGGAGGTTTACGAACTTTTACATCGACCATCTACCGCGCAAGCAAAATGGGCATGCAGATGTACTCGCATCCCTCGCTGGCTTTTTAGCTCTTCCAGCTGGAGCAGTAGAGAAAATATTTGTCCACAGCCATGACCTGTGTTGTCCGAGAATTGCCCCTGAGGACTACCAGGAGCCAACAGAAAATTGTCAAAGCAAAGAGGTTCTCGAGTCGTCGGCCGGCCCAGAGCCCAGAGACTGGCGATTCCCTTACATCGATTATGTCTTATACGACATCCTGCCTGAGGACACCAAAGAAGCGGCTGCCATCAGAAGGAAAGCCCTCAAATTCTACTATAATGCGATCACACGAACATTGTATCGTCGATCGCATGACGGGATCTTGCTCCGCTGCCTTTCACCAAAGGAGGCACAGGAAATATTGAAAGAAGCCCACGACGGTATGTGTGGAGCTCATCAACCTGGCCCAAAACTGGCATTTCGACTCCAAAGGTTGGGTTATTATTGGCCCAAGATGATTGCTGACGCCGTCACTTATGCCAAAAGATGTCACGCCTGCCAAGTGCATGGCGATTTCATCCATCAAGTACCAGGGTACCTTCACTCTACGACCTCTACCTGGCCATTCGAAATGTGGGGGATGGACGTAGTTGGCCCTATCAGCCCGCCGTCATCAAAAGGACATCGGTTTATTTTGGCAATAACCGATTACTTCTCCAAATAGGCTGAGGCCGTTCCTTTGAAGGAAGTGAAGTCCTCTGATGTGATTAAGTTCGTGAAACATCACGTCATTTACCGTTTTGGGGTACCTCGACGGATTGTCCACGACAATGGGCCCCAGTTCATCAGTCAAGCTTTCCAAAGGTTCTGCGCTAAATTCAGAATCCAGAGTGTGTCCTCAACGACATACTACCCCGCCGCTAATGGTCTCGCAGAAGCTTTCAACATGACCATCGGCAAACTTCTCAAGAAATTCGTCTCGAAAAGTCAACGTGACTGGGACGACAAGCTGGGTGAATGCTTATGGGCTTATCGCACAACTGTGCGAACCCCAACTAAAGCTACGCCGTTTTCTTTAGTATACGGGTGTGAAGCCGTGCTTCCACTGGAAATCTAAATTTCATCTCTACGCGTCGCCTTGACAGCGGAGATGACAAATGAGGAGAAGTATCGACAGCGACTCCAGGAATTGGAGGCCTTAGACGATAGACATCTGCAGGCCGAACAACAAATCGAGCTTTACCAAGCTCGGTTTACCAGAGCCTTCAATAAGAAAGTTAAAGTGCGAACTTTCAAGAAAGGCGACCTTGTCTTAGCCGTCAGAAGACCTATGGTGATGACACATAAGACAAAAGGGAAATTCCAGCCCAAATGGGAAGGACCATTTGTAGTAGAGTCAGTCTACTCAAATGGATCATATCGCCTCGTAACCTCAAATGGCGATACGCTCATGATGCCAATCAATGGCAAGTTCCTCAAGAAGTACTATCCTTAATAGTACTCCTCCACAGATCAAGTTAAAAGTACACCTCTGATCAAAATAAGAAGAGTTTCTTCATTAATATCCGACGCCTTCGACGGCTAAGGATAGAGGAAAATGTTGGCTTCTAAGCCCAACATAAGTCTTCGACAACTCACTATGCTGAGGGGAATAGCATGGCTAGCCCAACTCAAACGGTAGTTGGTAAAGGTATATCAAACCCGTTGACAACTGAGGATTTGCTAAAAATCCCAAGGGGCATGTTCCCATTTGATCCAACACCTTTAACGGTTAAGGATAGAGGAAAATGTTGGCTTCTAAGCCCAACATAAGTCTTCGACAACTCACTATGCTGAGGGGAATAGCATGGCTAGCCCAACTCAAACGGTAGTTGGTAAAGGTATATCAAACCCGTTGATAGCTGAGGATTTGCCAAAAATCCTAAGTGGACTTGACTCCACTCTCCCCTCCAAAATCCCTTACCAATTCTCATCCACAGAATGGTAGGTCTACGAAATACAGTCGTTGCCAAGTTAACACTATACCTCTGGCACTTCAAATTCCACTTGCCAATTCTCACCAATAGAATGAGAAGTCTTCAAAATTGCTCATATCGCAAATCCAAATTTGTCAAGTTAATACCACACCTCTGACAAATTACTGTTAAGTTAATATTATACTTTTAAACAGTACATCGAGTTTCTGTCAAGTTAACATCACACCTCTGACAGTCATCTTTTCTTCAGACTTCCATATCGAAGCTGAAATAAACAATGCTAGGTTTAACACTACACCTCTAGCATCCAGGTCATCGCCAAGTTCAACAATACACTTATGGCCATGACTTTTCCTCGGACTTCCTCATTGAAGTCGAGATGACTAATGCCAAGTTCAAAATTACACCTCTAGCATTACCCTCATTGTCAAGTTAAACATTACACCTATGATAGTGACACTTTCAGTTTTCTTGGGCGAAAACTGAAATGCTTCTGAGTCAAGTTAATATCACACCTCTGACTTACATTATTATCAAGTTAACATCATACTTCTGACAAGACTTCATTCACCCGTTAAGTTAATATCACACCTCTAACGGTAAAGACTTTCCTAGATTCCCCGCGAGTCTAGTTTCACTTGTTATTCTCCTCAACAGAACAACAAGTCTACTTAAAAAACATTGTTAGGTTAACATTACACCGTTAAACAGTGTTTTCATCAACTCCCCAGTTGAGCTTAAACCTTTGATAAAAGCTCATCTTCCCTGAGGGTACCAATTCAACCTGTCACTTTCTTTTATAAAGTGGCAGGTCCACCAAAAATCATTTTATCCTTATCAAGTTAATATTACACCTCTGACAGTATGTGGGGTTCCTGAAATAGGATCTTTCTCCACAAAATTTGACTTGTTAAGATTATCATCATAGTTTTGACAAGCCAAAGATTCTTTGCTTCTATGTGTCTGACTAAAAAGAAAAGAGAGAGTTCAAGACAATAGAAGAGACCAAAAAGAAAAATTTCACTTTTATTTATATCCAGGCATATGAAAGTGATACAAAACACTCTCTTATGCAATAAGATTGAATATTACAATACGGGAGTACAAAGAAGTCCCTCTCTCTCTCAGAGGTTGCACTCACTCCTTAAAGCTGCGTTTGGTTCCAAGAACAAGATGTTTGGAAGGGCGCCAGAATATGATTGAACACCGTGGCGACAATCGGAGCTGATTGCATTATGATGCATGACGTAAACCTCGAAAGAGCCCTCGTCGATTAAGAGCAATGGTGTTCTTGAGGTCTGATGGCAGCAGAATCCTCCAATTCCGCCTGACCATCCGAAGTGGCGGGATACGATCCTTCGTTGATGAACATCTCTTCCGCCAGAAGGTCGTCCAGTGAGCATGGAGTTTCCTCGATGTCACTTCTAGGGTAAGAGAGGAGGTTTTGAGACCTCACAGGGGATGCTACCCACCACTATATCCACCGCTACCCCCGCCGCCATACCCACTCTGACCATGCCATGCCAAGAAGCATGACTGGTGCGTCGAGTCCAAAGAGATCTTGGCGAGGGTTAAGTCCCCGTCAGGGATCATGATTTCTTCCCTTGTGGACGACGGGGACCGTGATTTCTTCCCTTGTGGACGAACATTGAACAAGTTCGCCGGCCAAAATATTCTCCCAGGGGCCCAGCGAACATGAAAAAGGATGATCAAGCCTACCTGCAAGAAGCAAATAAAGAAATTAGAAGATCTGAAGCTTAGTATACTTCGACAGAAAAAAACTAAGTGACAGACGCAGCTATTGCTGAAAGACTGCAGACGCGGGAATGACCCGCATAGTGAGCCAAAAGCTTCTGCGGTGGCAGAAACAGGCACGATCAAAACTGTGATATACACAGAATTCGAACGCAGTCTCATTTTGCATCCGCGCCTAAAGTACGAGACGCGAAGGGTTTCAGACGCGAAAATTGCCATCTCCCTGTTGGATGAACAGGAGTTGCAAAATTCCAGGCCTGAAACCTTTAGCCCGAAGTCGAAATTCTTCCAAGACAGCGGCCTCAAGACGCGAGCTCTGTGTGCAAGGCCGGCGGCCAGGTGCCAAAGTCCACTATATTTGCGTCCAGAGAAGCGTAAGCCAATGGCGCAACTTCCAAAAGAGGAAGGCACCAACTGACTTCAGGAGAAGATCCAAATGATGAATCTCTTTAAGAGATATCAAAATTCAAAGTTAGTTGGACTAAAACTATCATCGCAAATCAGGATGGCGTACCCGCAGAGGCCTCTATTAAGAGTTGAACTCTCTGCATCGAAGCACGGACATAAAAGATGCTCAAGGAAACGCTTTCTATTATTGAAATCACTTGACAGTGGTAATCTTCTGAAGAGACCAAACAGAAGCATGAAAGCTCTGGGTCATCTTCGTCCATGGAGGCAAGCCCCTGGTAAGGTCCTTGAAGGAAGAAGAAGGAGTCTCTCAGAACACTCGCTTTCAAAAGAAAGTAGTTTTTGTAATGGACGACTAGAGGGGGGTAAGCCCTATTTATAGGCAGGCCATAATGACCATAATTAATGGCTCATTAATCAGAACCGTCAGCCTTAATGACCGCACAAGTGCCAAAGTCCAATGGAAGTATGACGCGTGGAGTGTCATTTCGGGAAGCGTCGAAGACGCAGGTCTCCAACCGCCAGCGCCGTTTTGGCATTTAAAGGCATTCACGCCTAAGCCCAAAGAAGAACCGACGCGTGGGCTGCCGCTTTGGGACGCATCGAATGGTGCGAGCCCCCAATCGTCAACAACGATTTGACGTTTAAAGATCCAATAAAATCTTTATGACGGTCTGCATGTAACGCCTGGGAAGTTGCACCAAAACGCGAGCATGAGAGCCCCGTTCAGGATTTTGCGACGCGGGATCCTCCTTCATTCCAATTTAGAAGACCCTCCGCGTCTCTTTAAGAGTGATTCAAAGCTGCGTCCATTGGCAAAAGGGACCCAGTCCGTGGGTTACGGTTGGAAATCACATAAAGCAGTATTCTGAGACTTGTGCTTTCGATGAGAGAAAGCCCATGGTAGTCACAAGTATCTTGGAGCTGCGTCAACATGGCGAAATGATAATGGGTTTGCACCAGGTCAAAGACCCAGCGTCGCGTCCTCTTATATGTCTGCGCCAGTTTTAAGAAGCGTAAGGCCACGTTCTTGATGCATCCTGATTCCTGCGCCTGGATAAAGTTAAGGACCGCGGCTAGTGAGTCACACTTAAAACTGCGTCTTTCGCATCAACTTGAACCGCGTCCTCACTGGCAGGTCAAAGTCGCGTTCCTCAGTACCGCATCTCTCTTTGGAACGGCGCTGCGTCCCATTGAAAGAACTTAGTTCTATCTAAGTTTGTTATTCACAGTCAGTTAGAGAGCACAACCAAAGACTGCAATTGAGAGGTTGGATTCATCTACAGCGGGGCAATGAAGGTGGAACAAAAAAAAATTTCTTTTATTATTCAAAAATGGTAAAAGTAAGTACAAACACTCTGGGTGAATAGAGTGTCCTTTTCTTTACAAAAGGAAAAGAAGGAGAAGGCTAAAAATCTTGATTAGCCAAAGAACGGATTTGTTCTCGGAGGCGGTATATCTCGTGCTGACGTGCTTTCTCAACCTCCATGAGAGCCTGGGCCCGCAGCTCCTCCTCGGACAAAAATCTCTTTGCAGCCAGCTGCACTCGTAGGGATTCCAACTTGGAGGAATGAGCAGAGAGATTTTCTTCAACTTGCGTCTTGGCAGCATCCAGCTCTTCCAGCTTCTTCCTGGCAGTAGCAAGCTTATGCTCATTGATTGCAATCAAGGCCTCCGCCTTGGCTATGGTGGCCCGAGCACTGGTAATAACCTGCTCTGCGCTCTGCATGATGAGTTCAGACTCCCTTGAATCACCAGCCAGCCTTTGATGGTCCGCCTGAAAATGTTGGAGATGATGAGTTTCTTCAGCTATCCTTTCCTCCATCTCCTTTCGCTCTTGTTCTTGAGCAGCCAAAAGCCTGTTCAGGGTTGCCTGGGCCTCGTGAACTGAGCCAGCGTCTTCCAAAGACTTAAGCTCTTTCAGATCACTCCCCAACTGCTCCACCAGCAGCAGACACACGCCCTAGCCTGTGAAGGACCTCCAGTATGACTGCTGTTCCCGATCAAATTCTCGAGAAGCACTCGGGCAAATTCGAATGAACTGCCCCCAGAAAGGATGAGGTCAATACATGATCGCATGGAAGCAAAGAACTGCTGCACCATTTGACGTGCCAGTTCCTCCATGATATCATTGGCTGGAGAGAACTCTACTGATGTACTCCCAGATCCCCTTTCCATCACAGGGCGAGGGATGGGAATCAACTCATCCCGTGCAGGAGTAGGGTCAACAACAGGCGCGATAGAAGCTGAAATGGTTGCCGGTGCTTCTAGCACAGTTACGGCTGTCGTAGCAGCCTCCATGGCGACTGAAGTTGCAGTGAATCTGACTTCTTCAGAACCCTCGGTCGGGGGTTGAATTGTATTGCCTGCTGGCTCGACGCTGGCTGCCCCTGCTGAGTCGACGCTGGCTACCAAGTCCTCTGCCTGAGCTTCCTCGGTGCTCTCTGCAAATTACCAGAACATCAGCCACGACGGTAAAAGGAAAATATGCAAAGCATCAACATTTCCTTACCAAGTTGGGGGTTCAAAGACGGCAAATTCTGGGGCGAACCTTGCAGAGTTGAGGTCCCCCCGACTTCAATGGTTGCCTTCTCTTGAGGCATCTCAGTAATTGGAGCCTCAACTCTTCCTTGCTGGACCAGCTCCTGCACCATCTCCTCGATATGCGAGGAAGTTGTAGCCTCGCTGTCCGCGGCCAACCCTGCAGCATAAAGGGAAAATATCAGAACCTGTTCCCTAGTTAAAAAGGGAAAATCGGGTCAACAAAACGATAAGAGTACCTTCAGCAGGAGCAGTTGTCGCTTGTGATAACGCCGTCACCGGATCACACCCGTATATTTCTTCCTCCGAGATATGCGAGAATTTACTCGGATCTGGAAGAGCGGGTTCATCGCCAAAATCGACTTCATCGCTTGAATTAGATTCGTCCTCGCCAGACGATGAAGACGATAGTTCAACGTGAGAAGCCTCGGCAATTGAGGCCTTGCCACCAAATACCCCAGTAGTAGGGCTGGGGTTAACTGCTCGCGAGCGGGAGATTAATACAGCAGGAGACCCAGGCTGTGGTGCCTCATCTCTCCTCTCTTGAGCTGAAGAAGACCCTGGCTGAGTTGAGACCCCTGGAATCTCAACATCATCCCTTCCCACCAGGTCAGCCTCAAGTTGCTCAGCCTCATCAGTTGCAGTGGGATCATCAGCAAGCTCCCCTTCTTCTAAAATTACGGGGCCCCTGCTGCGCAATCCACGAGAACGAACAAGGGGGGCGTCGTCTTCCTCCTCCTCTTCTTCCCTCTGCTCTTCGATGCCGGAGGGGACGGTCTCTTCAGCCGCCAAGTCTTTCCTGGCCTTCTTGGGGGCAGGCTCAGCGATGGAAGTAGAGCCCTGAGGACGCTTATGTACTATCTGTCGACCCTTTGCTGCTCTCGGCTCCCCCCTTGACACCCTTCTGGCCTCCTTTTGAGCCGCCCGATATTCATCGACGCCTCGCGAGCGCTTATTGGATGCCGACTTTGCTTCGTAAGAGGCGTTGATACTCTCAATGCATGAGTACTCCGGTGAGAAGTCAGGCATTTGGTTGGCTTGGAAGTACCAGGTGCAGAAACTGAGGCTTGTACAGCCTTTCGACCCCTTGGGGGGCAGACGGAAAAGTGCTTCCGTCCCTCTAGCCACACTATAATACCAAGCCCGAGCACCTTCAAACAAATTCCCACTGAAGGCGAGTTGAGCATTGGGGTTGCCGACATACAACTGATCATAGCCGAACTGTCGGGCGAAGTGATTCGGCATGTACGGCTCGATCGTGCACGAATTCCCTTGCCGAAAGAGCACGTACCCAGGCCGAATATTGATCAGCCGCCAGAAAACTCCCGACGACAGCCTTGTGAAGTCGTCTGAACCCACCAGGTCGGCAAATTGATCCCCATAAGATGCACCAGTAATCTCGGGAAGCAGCGATTGAGCTGGTAGTTCGAAGCAGTTAGAATGCACTTCCAAATGAAATACATATAAGTATTACACCAGTTTGAACTCTCCAACCGCTGTACGAAAGGGATAAACCCCTCACACCAAGACACCGGCGTCATCAGGGAGGGACAGTGCATAACGTACCAAGCCATTAGGTACGTGTAGGGAAGCTCGACCCGAGGGTTGGGACGCTTTACTATCGGCCTCCCCTCTGAGTCGACAATTGGCTCACCCTGGGAGTCGACAACCTTCTCTACCCTGCATAGACTCTGAGCTAAGGCCCGCAACCCGCTTTGAATACCAGCCACCATGGCCGGGAGAAGGGCTATGGACTTACCATAAGCCAAGAGCACCGCCGGATACACCACGTCAGCAACGATTACTTCATGTGGCAGTGTCGGCACTACACAGCGCTTCAACCACAACATTAAGAAGCCCACTAACAGTGCCCGATTGGAGATAGGGACCCTGGCTTGGTGATGGAAACTTTCAAAAACCGTGTCAGGTTTGAAAGTATCCTCGTTTGACTCTATGGTGTAGGAGTCTACGGAAGCCTTGATTCTGTCAGCAATCTCTTCGTCGGAGCTGGGAGCCAGTCGGGTCACTGGTTGGTCCTTCTGATTGACACCATTAAACAAGTAGCTTGCCCAAGACAGCTGCTTAACTCCCCTCGTCCTCCAAGAGGTTATCTGGCCATAAATGTGGAAGTGACATAACACCTCCCAATAAGTCTCGTACACCCGAGAAAACTCTTTCTTCAAGAGGTGAAGCTCCTCAGAGGTTGGGACGTATTCCTCATAGGGAGTATCCCCCATGCCAGCCCCGAGACTTCGTGCAACTCGTGCAGGGCAAGACCCATCTCTCCGACCGGAGTGAAGAATGTCCCCGTCAGAGGATTGTAACGCTCCAGGATCCCAAAGAAATTTTGAGAACTTGGTGGAATGCCATACTGCACGGCCCTGACCGCTTGGTACAATTCCACATGCTCCAGCAGACCTCCAAGATCGGCAAGGACAAAGCTCACCATCTTACCCCACCAGTACTTGTCAGTGGAATGAATCCACCCAAGCGGACGGAAATCGACTGGAAAGTCACCCCCCGCTTTCATGAATACATTAATGAAAGTGGTGCCGAGTTTAGGAGTTTCTCCTACTGGGTGATCGGTCCTAAGCAGCCCGAGAAACAGGCCGAAAGCCTCCTTCTCATGACCAGCATTATATACCTTCCTGAAGCCCAGGGTGCCGAGAGAAACTTCGGGGACAGGTCGGGAAATCTCCCACTCCATCTTCCGAGGGACAGACATGTGCTGGAGATAAGATAGGGGGTACATTCTCTCCATGTTTGGAAGAAAGAACCTTCTACCCTCTATCTGACGAAGCCATTTATAATCTCCGTCATGCAAAGTATAGCCACCCTCGCTAATGTTGTCCCCGAAGAAGAAGGCAGGTTTTTTCATCGGAGCACGAGAATTCATTGTGAATGTCGCGTCAGTCATAAGCTCCCGGAGGGTCGCCAAGTCAACATTGGAGAGCCTCTCCCTTCGCTCCTTCGACTTGTCAGCAGTCACGGGAACAGTCCTTTGCAGCACGAAGGTTAAATCGCGGTCAACACCACCTACGTGCCCGAAGTGGCACTTCTTGGAGAGTGGATTGGAGGAATATCGCACTGCATAAGAAAATGACACTTGATCAGAAATCTAAAACGAAAACGATTAAGTGTCCATAATTCATACGCAGAAGAGATTCCAGACGCAGAGATTGTCAAAATCCGCGTCCGGACCTGAGGACCGTGAGGCCAACATGGAGTCCGCGTTCTGAAAATCCAAGACTTATGAAAAATTTCTAAGTACTTGGACTCAGGCACAAGATTCATGAAAATCAGCGTCTGATGTCACAAAATGCAAGAATCAAAGTCTGCGTCCGAATCTTTCACAATTAGAAACATTCTAAGTGATGGGTTCGGGACGCAAGGCTTACTGGGGCCCTGTGTTCAGCAAGCAGACGCAGATCCGAGCAGATAAGAACAGCATGGGTCATCAAGCCTGCACCGTGCTCATCGACTCAAGAACCGCGTCCGAAGATTAAACACAGATTCGAGCCCGCGGTGGCGGTTCATATTCAAAAGGAGAGTTAAAGAGTTACAAGAACTCTGTAAACCCTTTTAATGGCAAGCATCAAGCCTGCACCGTGCTCATCGACTCAAAGACCGCGTATGAGAATCAAACACGGTTTCGAATCCGCGTTGGTGGGTCTCCTTCAAAAAAGGGGATTTTTTTAGAGTTATAGGAACTCCATAAACCCTTCTAATGGCGAAAATTAAGCCTGATAGGCGTTATACCTGAGATAGGGGCTTCCTGCACGGAGGAACCGCCCCTTTGAGTCTCAGCGACGACCGCCTTTGAGGATGAGGCAGTTTGCTTGGCCTTCGGTGCCATTGCTAATCAAGAATCCGAGGTTAGATGAAGAAGAAAAGAACAAAGAGAGCTTCTTTCTCAAAACCCTAGCAGATGCACGCGAAGACGAAAGAGAGATTAATGATGACTCTCTCGATGACTATTGCCATTTATAGGTACAGTGATTCGCAAAGATACGCGGCGCTTGGCTCGATTGACTCAACGGCGAATTGTCTTTTGACGCCTGGACAGCGCATTTAATACAGCGTGAAGTTCGCACGCCGAAAAGCAGATGTCCCGTCGGCTCCACAGGTCACGTGGCAGTGCACTCATGGCATGGCACAGATTCGCACCCAACAGTCGCGCCTCTTCAATGGACGCATCCCTTCAGCACAGCCATTGTTGCGTCCAGAAAGTCGCGTCTTTACTCCAAAAAGATGCGTCTCTCCGAAGTTCGCATCCTTCCGATCAGGCCAAGAATCGCGTCTGTCTTGTGGAATATCAGTCGCGTTATCATTCCAAAAGATGCAGCCCTATGAAAGTCGCATCTTTAAAGCAACACTATCCCTGCGGTCCAAAAGAACTGGCGTTTAGTCCTTACTTCTGCAAAGCAGTTCAACAGTACACTGGCACAAGCAGACGACTATCCACCCCTGGTTTAAAGTACACCAACGACAAACTCAAAAGCATCGGGGAGGTTTAGACTGTGTATCTAGACACTCCACGCGATCAGTTTTGGCAGCTTCAAAGAGTTCTACAGTACACTCAAGAAGGCCATACTCCAAACAAGATCAAGCCCGGAGCATTGTCAATCCAATCATAAGAGGGGATTCAGCTAGAGTCCAAAGTATTTCGAAATCCGTCCCAGCTAACTGCGGAATATCGAAAACTTTGGAGGGGGTTCTGTAGGCTGTCTAAAAATCATTAAGACAAGTCGTCAAAAGCAGAGTCCCAGACTCCAGACGCAGGGCTAATCTCAGCCGCACTGCAGCATCAAGGCGCGAGGGTCCAAACTCGCGTCTCAGCATCAAGGTGAGGTTCGAACCCGCGTCTCAGCATCAAGGCGAGGCTCGACAGCCGCGTCTCAGCATCAAGGCGAGGTTCGAACCCGCGTCTCAGCAGCTCAAAGGCGCGAAGGTCCAAACCCGCGTCTTAGCATCAAGGCGCGAGGGTCCAAACCCGCGTCTCAGCATCATGGCGCGAGGGTCCAAACCCGCGCCTCGGTTATAACTGCCCTGGTTATGGGGCCGGTCACCGCCCACATAACGGGGAAGTTAACCCCTCATTGTGGAGTGTTATTAGGGGGCACGTTCACCCCTGAAACCTCTATAAATAGCCCCGCCGTTATGAGGGGAAGGAGGAGATAGACACAGAGGGAGATAGACAGACAGTCGGTCGATTAGAGAGGAGAGACAGAGAAAGAGAGTCCAACTCTTCACCTAGCTTGCTGTGCTCAAGTTAGTCTTTGCCGACAATCTCTTTGAGAGTTTTGGTCGACAGAGCTGTGTTACTCCGTCAACCACCCGAAGAGAAGAGCCCGGAAGATCTCAACGTTCACCCGGTCAACGGAGAACAAGATTCACTCTCCACCGCCACTTGAAGAACCCAGCCTTAAACAAAGGGAGGATTCAAGACTCAATATCCTCCCTCCCTTGTAATCGGAATACTGATCAGTTGTAATCTTCTATCCAATCAAAAGAATTTTGCAATCGGATCCTCCTTTTCCGACGCATACAAACTCAAACTGCAATCAGAACCATAAAAAATTATCAACAACGACATTAGTCGACTAATCCAGATTATTAGTCGGCTATTTATGCTCATTAGTCGACTATACAGCCAACTACTGAGATATAACCACTCTCTGTTTGTATCATTAGTCGACTAATATGTGCACCGACTGCGCACACACCTCTGTTCTTGATCTCTGAAGTTTTCGTTTACTTTCATGACGTATTCGAGCCAAAATTCTAACAAAAAGATTATTTAAAATCGAACAGAGGTTTGAATTCAGGACCTCTTGATACCTGGCGTAGTTGCCATTATTTCTGAGAAAAGGCTTGGATTACTAATGAAGATAAGATTTTGATTTTTCGGTATTTAGCATTGTGATTTTGATTGATTTAACTCGACACCTATAAAGCAAATGTTGCCAAAAACTCTTCTTTTGTCATGGAAGGTTGATGCCCTTCCAGTAATTCCAACCCCTTCCAGTAATTCCAACCCAGATGCAACTGGTGGAGCCGAATCCCCACTCAAGGTTGATTGGTACAGTAGTATTTGGGCCTTTTTGTGATATGTTAATTTCATATGAATTACGAAGAAAGAATTTGTTCCCCTTTCACCCTAATTAATTTGAATTGGCGTCGCAGTTTGTTCTACTAACCCTTGATTGTGCCCATTGTGAAAATTGATTAGGCTGATGTTCCTACTGTGATAATTTCACCTGTTTTCTGCATTTGCCTTCTCAATGATGAATAGTTAATTACTGACAACAGCATCTAAGAATGTTCTCAGATCAGGATGGTATGTGTGCTTGTGTTCCGTAACGAGACTTCGGATAAAATAGTGAGAGTGAATTGTGGGAGTCAAAGTTATGGTCTATGTTTTAAAAATAATATACTACAACAACAACAACAACAACAAAGTCATGTGTCCAAGTATTTGGGGTAGGCTACATGAACTAAAAGAGAATTACGCTGGATCGGGCGCATGGATCAACTTTCTCCGCTCATTCCTATCGAGCAATCAATATGTCTTCATTAAAACCTTTAGCCTTTATATATTGTCGTATCACCTTCATCCATATTTTCTACGACCGCCCCTATGCTTTTTTAACTTACCCTAATTTGATACATTCTACTTGCCGAACTGACGTATCTATAAGTATACGTCGTACATGATCAAACCATTATAGGCAGTATTCTCTCATCTTCTCTTCTATGAGGGATACACTTATCTTAGTACGAATATGATCATTTCTCACCTTATCTCTCATCGTGTTACCACACATCCAACGAAGCATGCGCATTTCCCCTACACTCATTTTCTGAGCATGATATCTCTTTATAGCCCAACATTATGTACTATATAATAAAGCTGGCCTAATAACAGTCCGATAAAACTTGCTCTTCAGCTATAATGAAATGTTATAGTCACATATAACTCCTGTTGCACTCCTCTATTTCAACCAGCTGATTTGGATACTATGGTTAACATCACTATTGATCTCCTCATCCTTTTGAATAATAAAACCTAAGTACTTAAATGACTGCTCATCGGTATTTCTTATCCGTCTAGTGTCAAGATACTATACTCTTGGATTCTCTGTTTACTGAAATTGCACTTCATATACTCTGTTTTTGTCTTACTTAATCTAAAACATCGAGATTCTAGAGTTTACCTCCATAACTCTAATTTGGCATTTACCCTATCTCTCGTCTCATCGAGTAGGACAATATCATCAGCAAATAGCATATACCACGGTATCTCATTCTGAATAGCTCTAGTAAGCTCATCCATCACTATGACAAATAAGAATGGACTCAATGCAGATCCTTGACGCAATCCAATTATGATAGAAAAATCATTTGGTATGCCTCCACAAGTTCTAACATTTGTCACTACTCCATCGTACATGTCCTTAATTATGTCAATATATTTGATGGGAACTCCCTTTTTCGTCAATGTCCACCATAATACTTTTCTTTGCATCTTATTGTAAGTTTTTTCTAAATTAATAAAGACCACATGTAAATTGTTTTAAAAGTAATATAATAAAGAATTATACATGCATGCGCGCCCCGGCACGCGCGCACACTTCTCATATCATGTTTTGCTTACTTTCAATTTTGTTTCTCATATCATGTTCTTGTGTAGAAATCTCATGAGCGCTTGGGAGTTTGCATCGACAAGAATGTGATCATGCAATTCGGATCCAAAAATGAGATAAGCGGGTCTATCAATTCAGTTTACATTAAGTCATTAATGTTTATTAAATTTTTTAGAAAATTAATATTTTTAGATTTTATAATTGATAATTTGTAATTTTTTTAGGCTTTCATTTAACTTGCGTATGAAAACGAGAATAACTCAAAATTATGTTTTATTTGTCTAGATTTTACTATTGTCGCTATGGGTACAAAGGTTAGTGACAGAGTTACAAAAGCCAAATATATCGCAATCACAATGTACGAATCCATACCCTTGTGTTTGTTTTTTATGCTTCATAATATGGACGGGATAAGTAACTCATTTTTTATAATAAAATTCAAATATGTCAAGGTGCAAGAAAAAATATTTTTGTGCAAGTACTATTAGCTTCACTCTCATTTTGTTCTTTTGGTGCATATTTTAATTTGGTGCATATTGTTTTAACTCTCATTTTGGTGCATATTTTTTTAACTCTCATTTCTTATGATGCTTGTTTCTTAAGTGCCTCAAGTAGTATTGTATTTGTATTATGATATATATCGATTTGCATTCAGATATATATTACATTTATTAGATGTGAATGTGTATTTATATATTTGTTTGAATTGGATGAATGTATGTGCCGGATATATGTATTTGATGAATGTACAGAACGAATGTGTATAAACTGTTTGAATGTACAGTGACTTTTGTATTGATTTTAATTATTTATTAAAAAAATCCCACTATATGCGTCGGTTATCATACATAACTGACGCGAAAGAAAACATTTTGGGTCAGTTCTACAAAACTGACGCGAAAGGTCGTCCTTTCGTGTCGGTTATAAAAAATAACCGACGCAAAAAGTCTGTTTCCCGTCAGATAAAATCTGACGCGAAACATCTGACTTTTTGTGTCTCTTGAATATGCATCGGTTTTACGATCGATGCTGTTTTCTTTTCGGGTCGGATTTAATCTGACACAAAATCTCCTACTTTCCGATGGTCAGTAGGAGACACCGTACATGCAACTAAATTGGAACCCGAGTTTAATCCACAACGTTATGGAAATAGGTTTACTAAATTCCGAATTCACAATAACCCATCCATGTGTTAAACCTACATCGAGCTGACCTACAAACTAATTCGTTACTGGAAATGTATTTGCAATTTTTTGTGAATTGTGAAGTCAGTTGTTAGTATATTTATATAACTTGTGTTACTTTAATCAGTTTGTACTTTCTGAAGATTCAAAAATCGTTAAATTTTCTTTAATAAAACTATAAAATCTAGTCAAGACGAGAGTTCTCGGTGTAAACTTCATTGACGAGCACTGGCTAACTAAATCCATTTTGAAATCTTACATCTTATTCACGTGCTAACACGAAATTGACCGTCTTATAATATGCGTGTGTGACTCACAAACGTGAGTCGAAGCTGTTGGGTATTCTGCTTAACAAGAATCAATCTGACAACTAATCAAGATCACTGAGATATCAACAATCTAATTGGCCAGGTCGGCAAATATCAGGTGGGAGGTTTTCTGTTCAATAGAACGTTCCTTAATTTAAGAACCACCTTTCAATTTCCTTCCTTGGTTAAAGCACCAATTAGACTGAATCCAAGTCAGCCTCAATATACTATAAAGTATATCCCCTGTATAAAGAACTTAATCCACTTATACAGTATTTAGAGTGAGGTACGCTTATAGCGAATCTACTTAAGACAATTACGTCCCCCGCACCGGTGCTAACGGGATAATGGACGCTGGTCTCCCAAGATACAACACTCTTTCACGGTATTTGGATAGCACTACCAAATCACCGTACGGTCGAACCGTAGTCAACCAGTACTGTAACGGTCCCAGATAATAATATTCTGATTCTCTACTAACCTTTAATGAGGGGATAAGAATCATCTCTCAACTTAACTTCTCAAAATTTCGGCATCATCTCCCTTGTAACTTGAGCCTTGCCCCAAATACAATACATGAAGTTCAATAGTATAAATGGCTCCCCATAGTTATTCTCATGGGTACTAAGCAAACATCCATGCAGTCAATAATAATATACTCCCCAAACACAATAATACTAGGGATATCCTCATTTCAAGACTACGACATACACAATTAATTAGGAACTAGTAGCCATCCCATAATTATACATTCAGTGAATCTGACAAGTCACTTACATAACATTACATACATAAAAGATGTTGGACTACAAGTACAAGGTCCGTCCTTTAGACTTTATACATATCACAAAAGATCATAACCGGAAAGATATGAATTCTACCAACTTAGCATAGTAAGCCATTACAAAACATAAAGAGTTCCAAAATTAGTAGAAGCAAAGTAAGACAAGAAGGCCCTTGCATAGAACACCACAATTTCTCACGCCGGTCCTTGACCCTTGCTTAGACCTGAAAAGAATGTTGTCAAGAAAGGGAGTGAGCTTGACGGCTCAGTGAGTAAACCCAGTTATTATATAATATTCTAATTAATCTTTTAGCTTTGAAAGTTTATAAACTTTATAGTAGGTCGTCACTAGGCCAAAGTTTAAGAACCATATGCTAACATTCCATGGTCTACTTTATACTCATATGATGATACATGACGTGGTAGTAGTTTTTCTTTTATCACGTTTGGTAACACGACATAATTCAAGCCATACAATTTCTAAGTTATAATAACACAAACATCTTTTATGAACATCACATAAACAAGCAACATTTCATAACATACGCTACTTTCATAACACCGTCTTCTCCTCCTACCGGCTCCCGCCGGCCCCTTCCTACAATGAACAACGTACATTTACACCGTCTTCTCCTCCTACCGGCTCCCGCCGGCCCCTTCCTACAATTTTAGATGAACACCTCTTTTTCCCACCGTCTTCCCCCTTCCTACCGGCTCCCGCCGGCCCCTTCCTACTTATAGGGATAAAACAACTCATCCCACAAGAATAAAACTATGCACATAAGCAAAGCCATTACACAAACATAACATAGGATTTCATTCATATCGCGCCACTAACTACTTGCACATGCAAGATACACATTCATATACATCACTTGTACATGTATATAATAATTTATGTACGTATATATATTTGTGTGTATGATCAACTCAAATTACTCACGAGTTCCTACGTGTGAGCTTATTTCCTCCGTTGATGTTTTTATCGTTCAACTCTTTGCATGAGTAGCATTCTCACTAGTGTACCATTTAGTGTTTACAAGCTTCAATATGAATGTTGCAATTTAATGTTTACCATCATACAAGTCATTAGTTTAATTTCTTATTCAAGTTCCCTATTTTCTAAACATCACACTTTGGCCAATCCTATCTCTTCTCTAGCATGTCATATAGCATACACATATTTAGAACATTCAATTCACTTCTCTAGCATATCACATAGCATACACCCATTTAGAATATTCAATTCACTTACACATATTTAGAACGTTCAATTCACTTCTCTAGCATGTCATATAGCATACACATATTTAGAACATTCAATTCACTTCTCTAGCATATCACATAGCATACACCCATTTAGAATATTCAATTCACTTACACATATTTAGAACGTTCAATTCACTTCTCTAGCATGTCATATAACATACACATATTTAGAACATTCAATTCACTTCTCTAGCATATCACATAGCATACACCCATTTAGAATATTCAATTCACTTACACATATTTAGAACGTTCAATTCACTTCTCTAGCATGTCATATAGCATACACATATTTAGAACATTCAATTCACTTCTCTAGCATGTCACATAGCATATACATATTTAAAATATCCAATTCACTTCTCTAGCATGTCACATGGCATATTCATATTTAAAATATCCAATTCACTTCTCTAGCATGTCACATAGCATACACCCAATTAGAATATGCAATTCACACAAAATTTCTACTAGAATGAAGAATTTCATAAAGAGATAATTAACATGTTCATATGCAAATTTCTTTACATAAGTTCTTCAAGATTCGGGTTTACCCACCTCCCTTCGAAATTATTCCTCTTTGTTAGGGCTAAACTTTGCTTCCTTGAACCCCAACCTTAAGCAAAGAAGATTTGAGTTAATATTTATCACAAAAATCAACAAAGTAAGAAGATTAAGTACTGTTTTTCTTTCAAAATTTCAGTCTGAATTTACCCTCCCAAAAAGGATTGTTAGGGCCCAAAAAGATCAGATTTTTGACTGAAATTTACCTCCTCAACTTAGATCCAAGCCCTAGGAATGGTCTTCCCCTCCCCTCCAAGTCCCCCCTTCCCTTCTCCTTGCCCGCGCCCTGCCTGGGCGCGGGTTCGCCCGCGCGCGGCCGCCGGGCGCGGCTGCGGCCGCCGGGGTCGCGGCTGCGCCTAGGTGCGGCCGCCCGTGCGGCCCTTCCTTCTCCCTTGTAGCCTCGATTGTGGGGTAGCGAAGTGGAGAGAGAGAGAGAGAGATAGATTTTGGTGATCAAAGGAAGAGAAAGGTTTTGGGGGTTTTCGTTCTCAGCCAAGGAAGAAGAAGGCTGAAAATTTGGGGAAGGAAAGTTAAGATATTTTTGGCATATTTTATTTACCTAAGAGAATTAATAATTTCCTATAATTGCCAAGAGTTTGACACCTCACACCCTAATTCCAAGGCACCCTAAATAGCCCCCACCTCAACTCTCTCTTGCTCTCAAGTTGCCAACACACCACCCTTAAATCTAAACTATTAGGTATTTAAATATTTTAGTTTAAGTATTCTCATGATATACTTACAATTTAATGCTTTGGTTAGGTATAAGTATTCTCATGTAATATACCTCTATTAAATATGCACAATATACTTAGTATTAAAAATGTGCAAATGTGGATACGTATGTATATATATATACATATATTTCTAGTATTTTCTAAAATTTTGGATTAAGCTTAAACATGACTGTTATGCCAGTTAAATGAAAAATTATTTAGACTATAATCCAGATTTATTTAAATCGGGTGTTACAATACTACCCTCCTAACAAAAAGTTTCGTCCTCGAAACTTAACGTATCTCAAAATAAGTGTGGATAAGATTCTACATCTCATCATCCAGTTCCCAATTAGCCTCTACAAATTTTATTATATTCTATTATATTGCACACCATCAGGGCCCAATAATCCTCGTTTTCCAATCCTTTTCCCAATAATTGGGGAACTTCACTGCCTACCATACTGAGCTTCAACGGTTGCATCCCAAAGGTCAATAGGTAGCTGTTGTTACACGCAAACATCATTGGTGGTATATACTTCTCCCAGTTGTTAACATCTAACATGCATGCTTTCAACCTATCTGCTAATATCTGAATAGTCTTCTCTGATTGGCCATCAGTCTGTGAGTGTGTCACAGTACTAGGATGTAATCTAGTCCCCAAAGCCTAGGAAAAGCTCACCCAGACTCATGATAGAAGTCGAGGATCCCTGCCTAATACAAATGTCTCAAGTACTCCATGTATCTGAACTATTTCTCAGATGTTCTTTATGCTTCTCGCTACTCTTGGGATAAATTATTACATCAACAATGAATATGACCACAAATTGATCGGGATATGGTTGAAATATTCTTATTCATCAAGTCCATAAATGTTGCAGGGGTGATGGTTTGTCCAATGGCATTACGAGAAATTCAATCTTTCTTTCCGGAGGTAAGAGTGGTAACTCCTCCGAAACACAATTGAGGTACTCGTTCACCATAGCTATGCACCCTTTTGGTGGCAGCCAATATGGGTACAGTGGGTTAACAATCAATCTATTCCTAAAATAACATCGTACTCCATCTCTCCTAATTTTACGAGGTTCACCCATGTTTTTACTTCTCCTATCATGACCTCACACTCCTTATAATACATATTAGTAACCATATCCGTTCCTATAGGAATCGATATCACAAGTTGAATTTCAATGATTTAGGTTTCATGTTTAGTTTGGATGCAAATGCTGAGAAGACAAAAGAGTATGTGACACCAGGGTCAAATAATACTCGGGCAACATGCCCCATTAAATTGATTGTACCTTTCACCACAACATTTGATGTTCGAGACTCCTGCTGAGTCAAGCATTCCTCTCCCGCCGAGCTCCAGGCTGTTGCACTGATGACTGAGTTTCCGCCGGTCGGGGTGTGTTGAACGGTCGCCTGAAAGTTCCTGTTGATCCCGAAAATGGGACAGTGCCCCCAGTTCGCCTTTCCGTCCCAAATCCCGTACTTGGGTGTCCTTGTAAGATCGGACATTCTTTCCTTATGTGACCCATTTGACCGCAGGAGAAACATTGTTTGCCCTGAACACAACTGCCCGCATGGTTCAAATGGCATATGGGGCACCACGAGTTTCCTGCAACATCGGGACGGTGAGAAAGTATTGCCTGAGGTCTTCGAGGGAATCCCACTCGATGCCATGTACCTCCATTTGATCTAGAAGCCGATGCTACCGAGGACCCCGCACTTCTATTGAATCTGTGGTTTGACATATCGGGGCTAGGTGTCTCCTGATAGTGGGGGCGCTTAGAAGGGGGTAACTCCTTGCCTTTGACTTCCTGATCTTCCAATATATCCCGTTCAACTTCCAATGCTTTCTCCACTGCTTGAATATAGATTTGGAATTGGAACGGAATTAATTTGCTTCTGATTTCAGGTTTTAATCCCCTCACAAACCTTTTTGTTCTTTCTGATTCTTCACGTACCAGCCCTGCTGCATATCTTGACAATTGTGTAAACTTGACATCATACTGGTTGACGGACATTTGTCCTTACTTTAGTTCCTGAAATTCTAGTGCGAGTTTATCTTTAGCTACCCCCGGTATATACTTTTCATTGAACTTCTTAACCAAAAAGTTCCAAGAAACTTTCTCCCCTAAGGAATTAGCTCCATCTTTAACCATGTCCCACCAATGTTCCGCCTCACCTTGAAACATGAAAGAGGTAAAGGACACTCTTTGATTCTCATTACATTCCATAACGGTTAGTATTTTCTCAATTCGACGAAGCCATTCTTCTGCTTGTATGGGATCAGCTTCTCCTTTAAATACTGGCGGGTTCAGCTTCTGAAATTGTTCTAAAGCTCGATGTGGTTGCTTTTCGTTGCCAGTCGCGCCAACCAACCTGGCATTACATCAGGGATTTTCTGGTATTCGCTGATTTATTCATCCTCGTGGTTAGTCGGGGGATGGACACTTCCAACTGAATTGTGCGGTGGGGCATAGCCTGCAGGATCAGTGTCTGGTGGTGGAAGATTTAAGTCCATCTATCCCTAAAAGAATAATCAGTCCTTATCATCAATAATATTCACAGTATAAAGCAAGTCTTACATAACAATTATCACTTCATTCATAACTTCAAAGGCATCCTTGGGACCAAGATTTACATTCATACTAAACATATAAAAGAATTTTTTTTTTTTTTTGAAACTCATTGTTCACACACATTTCTTTACAGACACATAAACCCTCCTACCCAAAAAGCTCTAAAATAGGCGAACCATGCCATCCTTACTCAAAATACTAAACATTCCACCTTATTCAAGGATTTATATTAGGACCAGTGGAACTTCCCTCCTTACTATCATTATTAGAATCCTCTCCTCTTAGGTTTTCTTCCTCGGATTTTCTTCGTTAGGGTCTTCTCCATCTCCTTCCTTAGGATTTTCACTTTCTATTATGATATCATCGTCATATTTTTAGTATTTATAATCATCATAAAGATCCAAGTCGTGGGCCCAGCTAGCATTCTTCCAAATACCTCCAAAAGATATTCTTCCTTGGGACTCTACTTCATTACTGAGGACGACATTAAAAGTCTCAGTCATTGGTAGGTCTCCAATGGGGCTTTCATCATCAACCGCCACATCCATATTCCTTTATCCCATTAAGCTTGCTTCAACATCATTATCCATAGATATAAGGGAAATTTTACCCTAAGATAGTTAGGCTATTGGAAGTCAACAGATCTGCAATTGCTTATATTTTCTATCTCTCGGAGCTTGCTACTCTAAAACGTTCTTACGTTCTGAATCAACTTTGACTTGCCGGATATTTTAGCTGCCCTCTCATTCCAGTGTCCCATACCACTGGCGATCCATACAAAGGGCCCGCACCCTCAGTATGAAACATCCGAATCGGAGTATGCGGGTACTCAAATTCGGATACAAGAGAACGGTTAAATATCCCGCACTTCTAAGTTAATCATATTTGTAAGAATCCACTACTCCCTAAAATACCCATCTCGACCATACAATCATACATACAATTTTCACACAATATCACATCAATTCTAACTTATCCTACCTACTCAATGTAACTTTACACCTAAACTTTGGCTCTGATACCATCTGTAACGGTCCCAGATAATAATATTCTGATTCTCTACTAACCTTTAATCAGGGGATAAGAATCATCTCTCAACTTAACTTCTCAAAATTTCGGCATCATCTCCCTTGTAACTTGAGCCTTGCCCCAAATACAATACATGAAGTTCAATAATATAAATGGCTCCCCATAGTTATTCTCATGGGTACTAAGCAAACATCCATGCAGTCAATAATAATATACTCCCCAAACACAATAATACTAGGGATATCCTCATTTCAAGACTACGACATACACAATTAATTAGGAACTAGTAGCCATCCCATAATTATACATTCAGTGAATCTGACAAGTCACTTACATAACATTACATACATAAAAGATGTCGGACTACAAGTACAAGGTCCGTCCTTTAGACTTTATACATATCACAAAAGATCATAACCGGAAAGATATGAATTCTACCAACTTAGCATAGTAAGCCATTACAAAACATAAAGAGTTCCAAAATTAGTAGAAGCAAAGTAAGACAAGAAGGCCCTTGCATAGAACACCACAATTTCTCACGCCGGTCCTTGACCCTTGCTTAGACCTGAAAAGAATGTTGTCAAGAAAGGGAGTGAGCTTGACGGCTCAGTGAGTAAACCCAGTTATTGTATAATATTCTAATTAATCTTTTAGCTTTGAAAGTTTATAAACTTTATAGTAGGTCGTCACTAGGCCAAAGTTTAAGAACCATATGCTAACATTCCATGGTCTACTTTATACTCATATGATGATACATGACGTGGTAGTAGTTTTTCTTTTATCACGTTTGGTAACACGACATAATTCAAGCCATACAATTTCTAAGTTATGATAACACAAACATCTTTTATGAACATCACATAAACAAGCAACATTTCATAACATACGCTACTTTCATAACACCGTCTTCTCCTCCTACCGGCTCCCGCCGGCCCCTTCCTACAATTTTAGATGAACACCTCTTTTTCCCACCGTCTTCCCCCTTCCTACCGGCTCCCGCCGGCCCCTTCCTACTTATAGGGATAAAACAACTCATCCCACAAGAATAAAATTATGCACATAAGCAAAGCCATTACACAAACATAACATAGGATTTCATCCATATCGCGCCACTAACTACTTGCACATGCAAGATACACATTCATATACATCACTTGTACATGTATATATAATTTATATACGTATATATATTTGTGTGTGTATGATCAACTCAAATTACTCACGAGTTCCTACGTGTGAGCTTATTTCCTCCGTTGATGTTTTTATCGTTCAACTCTTTGCATGAGTAGCATTCTCACTAGTGTACCATTTAGTGTTTACAAGCTTCAATATGAATGTTGCAATTTAATGTTTACCATCATACAAGTCATTAGTTTAATTTCTTATTCAAGTTCCCTATTTTCTAAACATCACACTTTGACCAATCCTATCTCTTCTCTAGCATGTCATATAGCATACACATATTTAGAACATTCAATTCACTTCTCTAGCATATCACATAGCATACACCCATTTAGAATATTCAATTCACTTACACATATTTAGAACGTTCAATTCACTTCTCTAGCATGTCATATAGCATACACATATTTAGAACATTCAATTCACTTCTCTAGCATATCACATAGCATACACCCATTTAGAATATTCAATTCACTTACACATATTTAGAACGTTCAATTCACTTCTCTAGCATGTCATATAACATACACATATTTAGAACATTCAATTCACTTCTCTAGCATATCACATAGCATACACCCATTTAGAATATTCAATTCACTTACACATATTTAGAACGTTCAATTCACTTCTCTAGCATGTCATATAGCATACACATATTTAGAATATTCAATTCACTTCTCTAGCATGTCACATAGCATATACATATTTAAAATATCCAATTCACTTCTCTAGCATGTCACATAGCATATTCATATTTAAAATATCCAATTCACTTCTCTAGCATGTCACATAGCATACACCCAATTAGAATATGCAATTCACACAAAATTTCTACTAGAATGAAGAATTTCATAAAGAGATAATTAACATGTTCATATGCAAATTTCTTTACATAAGTTCTTCAAGATTCGGGTTTACCCACCTCCCTTCGAAATTGTTCCTCTTTGTTAGGGCTAAACTTTGCTTCCTTGAACCCCAATCTTAAGCAAAGAAGATTTGAGTTAATATTTATCACAAAAATCAACAAAGTAAGAAGATTAAGTACTGTTTTTCTTTCAAAATTTCAGTCTGAATTTACCCTCCCAAAAAGGATTGTTAGGGCCCAAAAAGATCAGATTTTTTACTGAAATTTACCTCCTCAACTTAGATCCAAGCCCTAGGAATGGTCTTCCCCTCCCCTCCAAGTCCCCCCTTCCCTTCTCCTTGCCCGCGCCCTGCCTGGGCGCGGGTTCGCCCGCGCGCGGCCCGCCGGGGTCGCGGCTGCGCCTAGGTGCGGCCGCCCGTGCGGCCCTTCCTTCTCCCTTGTAGCCTCGATTGTGGGGTAGCGAAGTGGAGAGAGAGAGAGAGAGATAGATTTTGGTGATCAAAGGAAGAGAAAGGTTTTGGGGGTTTTCGTTCTCAGCCAAGGAAGAAGAAGGCTGAAAATTTGGGGAAGGAAAGTTAAGATATTTTTGGCATATTTTATTTACCTAAGAGAATTAATAATTTCCTATAATTGCCAAGAGTTTGACACCTCACACCCCAATTCCAAGGCACCCTAAATAGCCCCCACCTCAACTCTCTCTTGCTCTCAAGTTGCCAACACACCACCCTTAAATCTAAACTATTAGGTATTTAAATATTTTAGTTTAAGTATTCTCATGATATACTTACAATTTAATGCTTTGGTTAGGTATAAGTATTCTCATGTAATATACCTCTATTAAATATGCACAATATACTTAGTATTAAAATGTGCAAATGTGGATACGTATGTATATATATATATATACATATATTTCTAGTATTTTCTAAAATTTTGGATTAAGCTTAAACATGACTGTTATGCCAGTTAAATAAAAATTATTTAGACTATAATCCAGATTTATTTAAATCGGGTGTTACAAGTACCTTCACAGGATTGTTGAAGCAGCGGTACAAGGACAAATTTCAAACGAATATTTGCCTTTACTCTTCTAGAGGAGCACCCACTGTTGAGGACGATGGAAGGTTGAAGAATATTCTTCTTCAGAAGTCTTAGATTCAGACAACAATTCTATAAAAGAATATGTTGAATTTTCTAAGCCTTCTTTCAGAATGACTTTTGCAGAATCTCCGTTGGAAGTCGCTTCGGAAACCGAGTTACGGATTTCCCACTTCCCTATTTAGAAGTCACTTCAGAACTCTACTTCCCAGTTCTGACCGCAGAAAATTGAAGTTCAGAACTCAGAGAGAGAGAAGAGAAGTTTTTGTTGTTGGTGTTGTAGATTGTGTGTTTCAATTGAGAATATGGAGGGCTATATATAGCTTTCCAGGAGAGGGCCAACAGGTTTGAACCCAAACCAAAGGTTGCAACCTTTGGCCCAGCAGACGTGTCTGTTGGCAGCCCAACAGTCGCAACCGTTGACGCGGAGCGGACTGTTTCGCAACCTTTGGTTGTCCAACAGGTGCGCAACCTTTGGCAGTCCAACAGGTTCGTCCTTGGAACCTGATTCAAAAAGAATCAGGCCAGGTAGGGAACTCAGACTCAGACCCGAGCCCAGCAGACCCGGACCCGAGCCCGAGCCCGGCCCAGCTCCGGCACCGGCGCCGGCCGGCCGGCGCCGCCAGCGGCGGCTCGCGCGCACGCACGTATGTACGTGCATAGTTCCCTCCTTTTCGCGCGCGAAAACTCCAAGTACCCAAAGGGCACACCCTTTGTTCTCAATTTTCTCTATTTATACACCATGAGCTTCCATCCCACGACCAATGTGGGACTAAATACTTTTAGCTACCTTTAGTCCCATTTGGCTTTGAATTAGGCAATCTTTAGACTTGAATATCTCATTCATTCGAAGTCGGAATTGAACATGTGAATATACCACGTTCATCACAAATGGAAGGAGAACACACTCCAACCATCATCTGGTTGATTTGATCAACGAATCTTGCCATAATTCAACTCGAAGATTCACCTTTATATTCTTCAATTCCAACAATCCCCCACAATGAATGGAGATTCAAGGAAATGACACACAAAGAGACTGACTCTATTGTGAAAGGTACTTGAGAAAAGAAACTGCATAAGGATAGGTGAACTAGGTCTTGAACCTTCCATAGCGAAAGCTTTATCGGACTTACTGGCTAATCAGTGAACTAGGTCTTGAACTGTTAGCCGTTAGTTTAAGCCAAGTCAACAAGCTTCACACAGTGACTTTCCAAATCAACTTTGGTTCTCTGTTGTGTCCGTTTTGACCCTGGACATTCTTGGTTTCAGAGAGTATCTTTAGGGAATAACAGCCTCCATAGAGATTCCCAAAGAGCCGACCCAACTCTATACTCACATAGGTGATGGACCTATTAAGAGTAGTCTACTCTACTCCACTTGTTTAGTAACAAGATATAGGCATCATTAAAAGCGTTAAGCTTATCCTTAATCCACTTGTAGAAAAGCACTTATGTGCACCTTAGGAATGGATTGGAGTCAAGCTCCCAAGTGCTTACTTGCTGAGTCAATCATAACTAGTTTTTCCTCTTGAACTTAGTCCGTGTGATCTCCAGTCGCTAAGTGAGGTTTCCATTAAGCTGACTCGGTAAGGTTAGGCTTTTAGACCCATTCCCCTCGATGCGCAGTTTATACGCTCTCCACTTAAACCTTTAGTAAGCGGATCCGCTAAATTATCCTTTGACGATACAAAGTCAATAGAGATAATTTCATTTGAGAGCAACTGCTTCACGGTATTATGTCTACGACGAATATGTCTAGACTTACCGTTGTATAAAACATTTTGTGCCCTAGATATAGCTGCTTGATTATCGCAGTGTATACATATAGCGGGCACTGGCTTTTGCCATAATGGTATATCTTCTAAGAATTGTCGAAGCCATTCTGCTTCTTCTCCAGCCTTATCTAAGGCTATGAATTCCGATTCCATAGTGGAACGGGCAATACATGTTTGCTTAGAAGATTTCCATGATACCGCTGCTCCTGCTAGAGTAAATACGTATCCGCTAGTTGATTTTGATTCCTCAGAATCTGCAATCCAATTAGCATCACTGTATCCTTCCAGTACAGGAGGATACTGTCCATATCTCAAGGCATATTCCTTGGTATGTGATACGTAACCCAATACTCGTAGTAGAGCGGTCCAATGTAGATCACTAGGATTACTAGTGTATCTACTTAACTTGCTTACAGCGTAAGCAATATCGGGTCTAGTGCAATTCATCAAATACATTAGACTTCTGATAATCTGAGAATACTCCAACTGGCGTATTCCAGTTCCGTATTCTTATGAAGGTGGACGTGTGGGAGAAAAGGATTTGTATTCTCTTTTATCCCATGATCCTTGAATCTTTCTATCATCTTTTCCACGTAGTGAGATTGAGATAGACTGATTCCATCTGGTGTTCTAGTAATTTTAATTCCTAAAATTACATCAGCAACCCCCAAATCCTTCATATCAAAACTGTTGGATAACATTCTTTTAGTGGACTTAATAATCTCAATATTAGTTCCAAGTATCAACATGTCGTCTACATAAAGACAAACAATGATACATGCATCTCCAACTGTTTTCGTGTAAACACACTTATCGCATTCATTGATAGTGAATCCATCTTTGATCATGACACTATCAAATTTCTCATGCCATTGTTTTGGAGCCTATTTTAAACCGTATAAGGATTTTACCAATTTACACACCTTGTGTTCTTGGCCCTTGACTTTAAATCCTTCTGGTTGCTCCATATATATCTCTTCATTTAATTCACCATTTAAGAATGCAGTCTTGACATCCATTTGATGGATATCTAAGTTGTGCAATACTGCAATCGCAATCAACATCCGTATGGACGTTATTCTTGTTACTGGTGAATAAGTATCGAAGTAGTCAAGTCCTTCTTTTTGTCGATAACCCTTGGCTACTAATCTAGCCTTGTACTTATCGATAGATCCATCGGGTTTTAATTTTCATTTGAAAATCCACTTACACCCAATTGGTTTACTTCCAGGAGGCAAGTTTATCAATTCCTAAGTATGATTACTTAGTATGGATTCTATTTCGCTATTTATAGCTTCTTTCCACATTTGTGCTTCTGGGGTTGACATAGCCTCTTTAAATGTTTGAGGCTCGCTCTCAATAGCGTATGCTATGAAATCTGGACCAAAAGATTTTGAGATTCTAGATCTCTGACTTCTTCTTGGTTCAATTTCCGCATTTACAATTGGTTCCTTGGGGCTTTCGTCCCTGAACGCCATCTCGTGTGTTCTTTTCCCAGAAGTCTTATCTGCTTCCCGTTTGTACGGAAAGATGTCTTCAAAGAACACAGCATCTCGAGATTCGATAATCATGTTTACATGAATATCTGGTATTTCTGATTTATGAACCAGAAATCTGTAGGCACTACTATTCAAGGCATAGCCTATGAATACGCAGTCCGTAGTTTTTGCTCCCAACTTAGTCTTTTTAGGTAATGGAGCTAGCACTTTTGCAAGGCATCCCCACATTTTGAGGTAATGGTAGGAAGGTGTCCTTCCATGCCATAACTCGAATGGTATAAGACCAAGTTTCTTGTGGGGTACTCTATTTAGAATATAATTTGCAGTTAATAGAGCTTCCCCCCACAAGTTCTGCGGAGATCCAGAACTTACGAGCATGGAATTAACCATCTCCTTCAAAGTTCTGTTCTTCCGTTCAGCAATTCCATTTTACTGAGGAGTATATGGTGCTGTTGTTTGATGTATTATACCAAAACTAGCACATAACTCACTAAAATCATTTGATTCATATTCTCCGCCTCTATCGGATTTTAGAATCTTGATTTTCTTGTTGAGTTGATTCTCAACTTCAGCTTTATATGTTGTAAACATATTTATTGCCTCATCCTTACTGTTTAAAAGATACACATAACAGTATCTTGTACAGTCATCAATAAAAGTAATAAAATACTTTTTACCGCCTCTAGTTGGCATAAACTTCAAGTCACATAGATCGCTATGAATTAACCCTAAAGGTTCTGTATTTCGATCTATTGAGTGAAATGAATTTTTAGCCAACTTGGCCTCAACACAAACCTCACACTTGCGAATTTCTTCCAAGTTGAGTTTAGGAATATATCCCAGATTAGACAAGTTCTTCAAAGACTTGTAATTTACATGCCCTAATCTAGCATGCCACAAAATAGGAGACTCAAGCAAATAAACAGAAGAATTTTCTTTATTTATAAGCTTCGGGTACAAATACATAGACTTTTTATCTACTGCAACATTGGCTTTAAAAAGTCCATCAACAAGATAGCCCTTTCCCACATACATCCCTCCCTTAGTAAGTACAAATTTGTCGGATTTAAATACAATTCTAAATCCTTTCTTACTAAGTATTGATCCGGAGATCAGATTCTTGCGGATGTCTGGAACATGAAGAACATCGTTAAGAGTAAGCTCTTTCCCCGATGTCCACTTCAGGATGACCTTGCCCTTTCCTTCAATCTTTGAGGAAGCTGAATTACCCATGAATAGTTGCTCATCTTGCTCTAGTATTTGATATTCTGAGAATAACAATTTCTCAGAGCAGATGTGCCGAGTAGCCCCAGTGTCTACCCACCAATCCTTATTGTTGGTTGTCAGATTTACTTCTGACACCACAGCTGAAAGGCTTGGAGACTCATGGTCGGTCAAGTTTGCCTGTGGGTAGCTTTTCTTATTCTTTTTGAGAAGGCTGCGACATTCATTCGCCTTATGCCCTTCTTTGTTGCAGATGTAGCAGGCTCCCTTGAAGCGCATGTTCTTGCCTTCTTGGACCTTGCCCTTGTACCCCTGGGAAGTCTTCTTCCGCTTTAAGCTTTTAGAAGTAGACGCTTTCCCCTTTGAGTCCTCGATCACATTTGCTTTTGCTTCGTAGGAGTTCTTACTGCTCCTTTTCTCGGACTTTCTGTTGTCCTCCTCGATTCGAAGCCTCACAATGAGATCTTCCAACTTCAACTCCTTTCGCTTATGCTTCAGGTAGTTTTTGAAATCTCTCCACGCAGGTGGGAGTTTCTCTACGATAGTAGCCACCTGAAAAGTTTCAGGTAGGATCATACCTTCGGCTTCTATCTCGTGCAAGATAAGTTGGAACTCTTGCACCTGACTGATTACAGTCTTGCTGTCCACCATTTTGTACTTCAGAAATCGTCCAACGACGAACTTCTTGGTACCAGCATCCTCAGTCTTGTACTTCTTGTCAAGACTGACCCATAACTTCTTTGCCGTTGTGATAGGACTGTAGACATTGTAAAGAGAGTCATCCAGTCCATTTAAAACATAATTTCGGCAAAGGAAGTCACATTGAGTCCATGCATCAGTTGCAGGCTCTGGTGGATTTTCCTCCAGGAATCTGGCCAGATGAAGAGTGGTCAAGTAGAAGAGCATCTTCTGTTGCCACCTCTTGAATTCTGTGCCATCAAATTTTTCTGGCTTCTCCGACTTCGGGTTAGGAAGTGGAGTTGGCATCATAGCTTGTAACGGAATGTTTGGTGCCTTACTTGAGCTATCTTGATTTGTCTCAGACATCTTCTGCAAGTTCAAGCAGAACAGAAGTAAGAAACGATAATTGTCTTAAGATTGTTGGGTATTCTGCTTAACAAGAATCAATCTGACAACTAATCAAGATCACTGAGATATCAACAATCTAATTGGCCAGGTCGGCAAATATCAGGTGGGAGGTTTTCCGTTCAATAGAACATTCCTTAATTTAGAACCACCTTTCAATTTCCTTCCTTGGTTAAAGCACCAATTAGACTGAATCCAAGTCAGTCTCAATATACTATAAAGTATATCCCCTGTATAAAGGACTTAATCCACTTATACAGTATTTAGAGTGAGGTACGCTTATAGCGAATCTCCTTAAGACAATTACGTCCCCCGCACCGGTGCTAACGGGATAATGGACGCTGGTCTCCCAAGATACAACACTCTTTCACGGTATTTGGATAGCACTACCAAATCACCGTACGGTCGAACCGTAGTCAACCAGTACCTTCACAGGATTGTTGAAGCAGCGGTACAAGGACAAATTCAAACGAATATTTGCCTTTACTCTTCTGGAGGAGCACCCACTGTTGAGGACGATGGAAGGTTGAAGAATATTCTTCTTCAGAAGTCTTAGATTCAGACAACAATTCTATAAAAGAATATGTTGAATTTTCTAAGCCTTCTTTCAGAATGACTTTTGCAGAATCTCCGTTGGAAGTCGCTTCGGAAACCGAGTTACGGATTTTCCACTTCCCTATTTGGAAGTCACTTCAGAACTCTACTTCCCAGTTCTGAATGCAGAAAATTGAAGTTCAGAACTCAGAGAGAGAGAAGAGAAGTTTTTGTTGTTGGTGTTGTAGATTGTGTGTTTCAATTGAGAATATGGAGGGCTATATATAGCTTTCCAGGAGAGGGCCAACAGGTTTGAACCCAAACCAAAGGTTGCAACCTTTGGCCCAGCAGACGTGTCTGTTGGCAGCCCAACAGTCGCAACCGTTGACGCGGAGCGGACTGTTTTGCAACCTTTGGTTGTCCAACAGGTGCGCAATCTTTGGCAGTCCAACAGGTGCGCAACCGTTGGCAATCCAACAGGTGCGTCCTGGAACCTGATTCAAAAAGAATCAGGCCAGGTAGGGAACTCAGACTCAGACCCAAGCCCAGCAGACCCGGACCCGAGCCCGGCCCTGCTCTGGCACCGGCACCGGCGCCGGCGCGGCGCGCACGCACGTATGTACGTGCATAGTTCCCTCTTTTTCGCGCCGCGAAAAACTCCAAGTACCCAAAGGGCACACCCTTTGTTCTCAATTTTCTCTATTTATACACCATGAGCTTCCATCCCACGACCAATGTGGGACTAAATGCTTTTAGCTACCTTTAGTCTCATTTGGCTTTGAATTAGGCAATCTTTGGACTTGAATATCTCATTCATTCGAAGTCGGAATTGAACATGTGAATATACCACGTTCATCACAAATGGAAGGAGAACACACTCCAACCATCATCCGGTTGATTTGATCAACGGATCTTGCCATAATTCAACTCGAAGATTCACCTTTATATTCTTCAATTCCAACAGAAGCCACGTAACATACAAGTTAAATTACTAGACAAAATATCCCCCAAATAAATACAAAAGGAGACCTCATTAAATAATCTTATAACCCAAAGAATTTTTATAAACTATTATTTGTTTCAGAATCCGATAAACTATAAAAATTTGGACAAAGATAGCTTTGACTCCTAAACTTGTTAAATAAAAAAAATCAATTAATTAAAAAAAGGGAGAATAGCAAAGTTGAGATTAAGACTAATGTGATAGTTATCATCACTAACTTTAACTAATTAGATACTGAGCCGACCCATTTACCAGTTCAAAACCACATTAATTAAGGCCCATACTCCAAGGACGATAAAATTTAGCCTCACAGGCAGCTCATCTGATGTGACGTGTAATGAGTTGGGGAGGTGACAAGGTCTGGTTTGCCAACAGATGATTCAATGTAGTGTTTGGTTGTCGTAACTGGCCGTAATTCGTAGTTATAATTGGTAAAGTCTTTTACAATTGTAAATGAGTTACATGTATGTAAATTTTACGGTATTTGGTTGGTAATATAAAATTGTAAAGTGAGAAAGTATATTGTACTTTACGGTGTTTAGTTGTCGTAATGTATAAGTCGTAAGTGAAAAAGTTGACCACAAAATTAACTATTTGGTGATTTTAAAAGTTTTAATACTGCAAATAAATATTAAAAAAGTTAAATATTAAAAAATTTAATATTAATATAAAAATATTACAAATTGTATGACCACAAAATTAACTGTAACTGGGCTGTAAGTGAGTTGTAACTGGGCTGCAAGTGAGTGTTAGTTGAGTTACGTAAGTCTTTTACGAATTACGGTCCAAACAAACGCCGTAGTTGTAACTGGGTAGTAAGTCATTTACGAATTACGGAGTTTTCCGCGAAACAAACTGTAGATATTTCATGTGCTTCATTTACCTGTGTTTCTGGACATTAATTTGCATTAGAGCCCCAGTCAAAGATGCTGCCATATACTGTGATTCTCAGGGCCATTTGCAGAGTAAAACCACCCATTTATTATATTGGATAAAAGTTAGGGGAGAGCATTTGTTGAGCAGAACCGATCATACTGACCGAACACAAATGTTCAGATGGTTTGATTCAGTTTTTTTTTCAAAACAGGTCAATTCTGATTTAGGGCCTGTTTGGTTGGTTGCAAAACTTTGCAAAATGCAAAAAGTTTTGCAACTTTACCATTTACACTTGTTTGTTTCCATTTGCAAAATGCAAAACTTTTTCCACTTTACAGTTGCTACAGTTAAATTTGTGGTCATTTAATTCTCACTTTTACACTCATATTTTCTCACTTGCAGTTGCTACAGTTAAATTTGTGGTCATTTAATTCTCACTTTTACACTCATATTTTCTCACTTGCAGTTGCTACAATTAATTTTGTGGTCATATAACTCTCACTTGTAGTACACCAATTCAAACAGTTACTTGATAATCAATATATAATTTAATATTTTTAAATTTAATATTTTAAATAGTGTTCAATTTCTTATTTAAGTATTTAATTATTTTATATTTTTAATCTTTAATTTTTTATTGTTTTTAATATTGTTTTAATATTTAATATTTTACTATTATAATTTACTATTTTTATTTAATATTTTATTTAATATTTTATTATTTTATTAATACTTATTCCATTTTTTATTATTTTATTTAGAGTAAATATTTTATTAATATAACAATATTATACTATAATATAAAATTACTATATATTTAGTTATTTAATTTTTAATATAAAAATTACTTTATTAATATCATAATAATTTTTATTATTATATTAATATTTTATTATGTTAATATTGTAATAAAGTATTTAATTATTTTATATTTTTAATCTTTAATTTTTATTGTTTTTAATATTGTTTTAATATTTAATATTTTACTATTTTAATTACTATTTATTTAATATTTTATTTAATATTTTATTATTTTATTAATACTTATTCCATTTTTTATTATTTTATTAGAGTAAATATTTTATTAATATAACAATATTATACTATAATATAAAATTACTATATATTTAGTTATTTAATTTTTAATATAAAAAATTACTTTATTATATCATAATATTTTTATTATTATATTAATATTTATTATGTTAATATTGTAATAATAATTCAGTATAATAATACTTTAATGATAATTTATTATTAAATTATATTATATTTTACTTTGTTATTTTTATATTTCTATAATATTACAATAATATTATAATAAATTTATACTATAATAATTTTCAAGTATTTTTAATATTATTACTATATTTTTACTATATTTTATTTCTTTTAACATTTTTTAATATTTATATTTATTAGTATTCTTAAAATTTTATTAATGTTCTTTAGATTTTCTTAAGATTTTATATCATTTATTTAATTAATATTTTATTAATATTATTATTATAAATAAAATATTAAGATTATTAATTTTTTATCTCAAATTTATTAATACAATTTAATTTGCAATATTAGATTTAATTTAATAATATTTATATTATTTAAATCACTGCTACAGTTAATTTTGTGGTCAACTTTTCCACTTTCACTTTTACATTACCAACCAAACACCGTAAAACACAAAATACTTTACCATTTACACTTTCACTTTACCAACCAAACACCGTAAAACACAATATACTTTTCCATTTACACATCACTTTATCAACCAAACACCGTAAAACACAATATATTTTCACTGCTACAGTTCACTTTTTCCATTCTCATTTTACAACTTACGACTTGCGACGTTTTGCAACGAACCAAACAGGCCCTTAGTATTTAATGTGGTTCAATTTTACAATTCGATTTCACAATTTCATGAACCGAACCGATCAAAAACCCAATAAAATTTACGCGGATCGCCAGTCTTTCAAAAATTGTGCACCACTAAGCTTTCGAAAGTTGTGCTTCGCGAAGCTTTCCAAAACAACTTATATGCGTTTCACTATGCTTCCGAATATTTTTACATAAGCTTCTAATTGTGTGTTCAAAGGCTTCACACAGAACTTCAAAAGCTCTCACTGTGATATTTACCCAAATTGCAAAACCGTACCTGGATTGGATGTGAAATCGATAAGAAAATGATCCGGTTCAATGAGATTTGAATTTTTCTGAGAAAATCGCACCTCATCAAAGACTAAGCTACAATTTTTTTTTTTCCTTCACAAATGCTACAACATTTTTTACACTATCTTCATTTTTTTTTCCCCTTTCCTCACCGCAGAGGTTTTGCTAAACAGGATGCCTACGAACTGAACAAGAACACTACACCACATTAGAGAACTGCATCTAAGGTCCCATACAAGGAGAAAGAAACGGTACACAGGGGATTCTTGACACTTGTGAAAATCGATCTCAAGAGGCAGTGCCAGAGAACTCTGCACTGCTCTGCTCGGCTTTATCTAGCGGGGCTGCTGGATAATGCGGCGAGGGCTGAACTTGGGGCTCACATACTGCAGCGGTTTCTCATGGTGCTTGATAGGTTCCAGCAAGGGCTTTGCAGTTCCATTCTTGGGAGATTTCAAGCTCAGGCTCCTGATCAGCGCCTCTGCATCACTCCCACCTGTTGAAACACCACAAACAAGAACATGATCAGGTCACACCATATCAAACTGGATGCAACTGAGAGAAGTCTACACCGGCCAAAGACTTCCAACGCGCACCAGTCTTCTTCAGGCCAGCAGGGCACCGTTCTTGCTCTACAACATCGAAAGCTGCATGAAAAGCCGCCTCGTCAAGGGAGTCCAGATCGGAGAACTCATCGGCAACGCCGAGATCAAAGGAATCAGGCAGCAGGTTTGCGACATCCTCCTCGTCCTCGCCATCGAAGTTCTCTTGCTCCTGGTGCTGGCGGAACCAGTGGTCGCGGAACCATGAAGTTGTCTTCACCAGCTCCCACCACTCCGGTGAGAAGTCCTCCACCTGCTGATATGCTGCCGGGATAAAGAGTGGGGCATTTGGGTTCAGCGTTGATCTTATTCCACTGGATGCCACTGCCATGGTACTCATTGTGCTTCCTTAGCTTGAAACAGACAATCGAACTGTTACCACATAATCTTTTCATAATTGAAAAAAAAAAAATACTGCAGTGAAAGAAACATAAACAGCCTCCCAAACAAACCTAGATTCACTATATAAAGAGACTCCATCACAACATGATGAAATACATGTACAACATCTACTATAATTCTTGAAAATTTTCAAGCAGCCTCCCAATAAAACCTCAAATCCATTATAAACCAAGATTTTCCACAGCATGATGATGAACACACCATCAACATCTACTTCTTCAGCTTATTCTACGAAATGACCCGCACATAAAATTTCAATTTTTTTCAATTATGTTACCATGACATAATTGGGCATCATAAGCATCAATTAGTGCCACTCTTATCTCTTTCATACCAGAAGATTCCAAAACTAACGAAATGAAAAACAAATTATCCTCTGTTGAAATCTAAAAAACCCAAATAAACTTGATTACTACTGCGTAGAAACTTCATTAAAAACTTATGGCAGATACCTGAGATTAACCAAGTACATCTATAAAACCTCACAAATTCTACAAACTCACATCACATGTAAAATATAAAAATCTGAAATTTATAGCAACCACCGAACACGACCTAATATAGCAAAATAGGTAAAATATCAGAGAATACGCATCAAACTTGAAGGATAAATAAAAATCAATGAAAAAGTGTAAACTATAGAGATTGGAACTGACACAAGATCAGCGAGACATGCATCATTCCAAACGAACCACAAGCACCTAAACCGATCATGTCATCTAAGCAGACTACTACAATCGTAAGCAAAAAAAGTTAAACTTTTTTTTCCCAACAAAGGACATGTGAACAAGATAATTCAGGCGAAAAAAGATGAATGATAATTTAAACGTGATCAAGCTCACCGCAAGGGACATCAAGAACATCTATAGATCCAAGTCATCAAGAATCAAATCAGCTACAAGATCCAGCTTAATTAACAGAACTACAACTAAAGTAGAGAGCTTTTAAGCTTTTAAGAATCTAGACAACAGTAATCGACCGAATAAAAGCAAGAAAAATAGATCTAATCCACTAAATTCAACTCAGATCCAAACGAAGAAGCGTAAAAAACCAAGAGGCTTTAAGCATGTCAGATCTCGGGACCCTGATCTCGATCGATCTACTCAGCTTAGATCTTTTGATCTAGAGTCAGATTTAAGACACAACACAAACAAACAAATCGAAAAAAAAATAAATATCAAGATCCCCAAAATTCAAACATGCACCAAAAATTCTACAAGATCGTCAGTTAACCGTTCAATAACGTTCCTAAAACGATTCAGACATCAGATCGGTCGAATCGTCCACAGATCTACACAAGTTCTATCCAATAATCTTATCAAATCAAGAATTTACCTCACGATTAAAATCTCCTTTCTTTGATTTGACCTTCGCTGCCGCTTCAAAAATCTGTGAGAAAATATCTCGAATAAAAGATGCAATGAGTCATGAGAATGGGGAGAATAGGGGTACATATAGGACGTGTAGGGGTCAGCCCGTAAGTTTAAGCGTAAGTTACCGAGCGTGGAGGTTTGGACAAGTGGCGGCTAAGAAGCAAGAATGGGAGGGTTAGCGGAGATTATAGTGTACTGGTGGTGACGATATCGCGTACGCGGTGTTGTTTGCTTTTGATTGGCAGAGGAGACCGTAGAGGGGAGAGAGGTCGGTGATGGGAACGTGCTCGGATGGCTCATCATGAAAATAAAAGAAATTTTTTTAATTGAGTTGATTTAAATTTTTTAAAGTTTCTAAAATTTAGGTCTTGAAGTTTTGATTGTAAAAAATAATAGTTCAAGAGTTTTTTATTTTTTTATAAAGTAAATAGAAGATTAGAAATAAAGTTTTGATTTTTAGTTGGATTTGTATTATTTTTGCCTGTAAAGAAGAAGTATGGTCAATATTTGTAACGAAAAAAAAAAACAAAGAGTGAAAAAAGAGACAGAATTTGCCGTTGAGAAAAGTTGAATAAAAATTTTATTTTTAGATTCTTCAAATAAACTTTGGTGTTCTTCATCCAAAAATAATAGTGGGATCAGAGCTTGGTTTCTATCCGCGACGTGCAAAGAGAAAGGCTTTAAAAAGAGTAAAGAAGATGGCTGATATGTAGTTTTAGTTTATTTTTTCTTACCTCACAAAAAACAATTACAAGAGTTGGAATATCAAGAGGAAATAAAAAATTGATCTCACTAAACGTTTGGGAGATCGAGAAAAAAAGTTACGAGGAAAAGTATAAAGATGAGGACAAATTAAAACCAACTTTGAGGATCTTAACAATACAGAACATGTGGCCCAAAGGCTTTCCACCCTAGTTTTGATGATGATTAACTCATGTAGTTATGTTTACTAATAATCTTGTGTTGTTTAAGTTTCAGATCATTAACCAAGATATTAGTTGATGATTAGCTTCAACAAGGAGTTTAGAAGCTTTTCATGATGATTTCAGGGCCATAACTTCATGATCACACTTTGCCTAGCCCATGGATGGAGTTTTGGAGTAAGTCAACTTGAAGATGAAGATCATCAAGAAGACTTAGGTATCCATAGTTTAGATAGTGTGTTTAGATCAAATTTATAAAGTTTAGTATAGTGATATGCTCAAGTGCACACAACACACACGTTTTCATGTTTTTGGATTTGGTTTTCATGAATAGTAGATCAAAACAAGTTTACTTTATTTCTATGTATATTAGATATGTTCTAGATATACATACATACTTTAAACTTGCTAGACAAACTTATTTTGACTATCTTATTCATGTATTAAAAAATCAAGTTTGATAAAAATACAACTGTTTATTTTTGATGAAATTTGCAAGACTCAAAAATGAATTGATATAGTTGATATATGTCTTGAAATTTTTATCAATTGTTTGGGTTTAAAAATAAAATGGTAAAACAAGTTTTTTTATAGAATTTTCAGAAAAGATAAAAGTATTTTCAAAATATGTTTTTATCAGATTTTCTGTTTTGGCTTCAGCCAAGTCGACTAGTCGACCAAATTAGTCGACTAAGTCTGAAGTCGGTCGACCGGGCCGGTCGACCGACGTGCACAAATCTGTGCACGTTTGGCAGCTTGGGACGGTCGACCCGGACAGTCGACCGGTCTGAGAGCAGAGCTCTCTGTTTGTTTGGGTCGACCGGGCCGGTCGACCGTGGTTGCCCAACGGTCACATTTCTGACCGTTGGCGGTCGACCGGGCCGGTCGACCGTCAGCCTGTCAGGCTGCCACATCAGCCTAACGGCTAGTTTCTGATGGGCCTATATAAACCCCATCTCTTAGGGGATTTTGGCTAAGATTTCTAAAAGAAAAAATTTCAGTTTTCTTAAGTGTTTTAAAAGAGTTTTAAAAAGAGTTTTTGGGATTTAAACTTCTCATCTTTATTGTTTTGGGTTTTTGGAAAATCAAAGAAAACTAGGTTTTGGGATTTTGATTTGATCTTTCATTTTCTATCTTTTACAAGAGACTTCCCAATTAGTTTTTCTTTGTTGCTTGTTTCCAAAAATACCTTGTTTACACACTTGAGCTATCTTCTATCTTAATCTATTAGGATCATTTGTTTTGTGGAAAAAGAGAAAAGAAAGAGAGTTTGAGTTTGTGGTCTTTGGAACCACTTGTTGTACACCCTTGTTCCTTTTGTATCCCTCTTAGGTAGAGGTGATCGGGTGATTGGTTTGCTCCCTCTTGTGAGAGGTGGAGTTGGTTTGTAAACCCTCTTCGGTAGAGGTGTTGGTTGTTGTTGTTGTTTGGCTACGGGCCTACCCCTCGGTTGTGAGGTGGTTGTTTGAGAGAGGAGTTCGGTACTCCATTGTTGTACAAATCCTTCTCGGTGAAGGTTCCCTCGGTGGGAGTCCTCGGTGGACGGTATAGTGGATTGGAAATCCTACACGGTGGTGTAGGCGGGGATGTAGAGCAAGGTGCTCGAACCTCGAAACATATCATTGTGTTTGCGTTTGATCCACTTGTCTCTAAACTCTCTCTCTTTACATTTGTGCAAAGCATCATCATTCATATTGTCATATCATTCATTGCTTGTGTTGCCTTGCATTATTTCATATTGCTATTCATCCTTATTTGCTTGGCTTGCTTGTGTGTGCGCCTAACTTATACTTAACCAACAAGAGCTTCACATAGCACCTCAACCCATTCAAGGGGAATCAAGAGGAGTTAGTCCAGAGCCCCTCACGGGGAATTCAGCTACACTTGTTGTGTTGTATTGAGTTTGTGCAAGATTTGCATTAGCTTCCGCATTTAGCGCACTTAGTTTTGCATTTAGTTCTAGATTAGCACTTACACCTATTCACCCCCCCTCTAGGTGTTTTTCAATTGGTATCAGAGCTAGTGCTCATGATATTAGGCTTAACATCCTAGGAGTGAGATCCATTTGGTTGCTAGTCTATTGTTTGCATTTGCGTGTTTGCACACTCATATAGTTTGCCATGGACTTCATGACCCCACCTAGCTTTGACCCTTCCAACATTGTTGTTTGGAAGTATAGGATGTCCATGTACCTAAAGACCCTAGGTTTGCATGTCTTTCTTGCGGCCACCAAGAAATGCTATCTTGGAGATCGCAATCATGTAGGGGCCAATGCACAAAACCTAGAGGCCATTAGAAGCACACTTCAAAAGAATATCTTATACATGTTTCTAATATTGATTCCGCTTTTGTAGTGTGGAACAAATTGACAACAACCACCACCTCCAAGCTTCAAGAACAAATTCAACCGGAGGAGTCTAGTGGAGAATCCGATTCTCAATGCTTCATGGTGCAAGGGAATGACTCCCTTGAGGTACAATCGGAAACCCACTTAGATAGTGATGATGATGCTAGTTCTTCAAATGATCATATTGATGCCCATGTTTTGAATGAAGAACTTTCTATTGTGTGTGAAAAACTAATAGAAAAATATAATTGTTGAAAAAGAAAAGTCTAGGCATTAACAATGAAAATAAAAATTTGATTGCTAGACTTGATGTTGTTTTACAAGAGAAGGATGAGATTGCTAATGAAAGGGACTCATTAAAATCTCAACTTAATTTTGCTTTAAATGAAAATAAAATTTTGAAAAATAAAAATGGTTGTGAAGTTGTTTTGAAGAAAAATGATTCTTTAACTTCAAAACTTGATTTTGTTTTAAAAGAGAATGTTGCTTTGAAAAATAAAATTATTTCTATTTCAAATGAGTTGAAGTTTGTTTAGATAAGAATATAGTTTTGCAAAATAAGATGGATGCACATGTTTGTCATGCTAGTGTAGCTCTTCATCTAGTCTACCTAATGCATGTACCTCTTCTTCTAAGATTAATGATGATATTTGTATGTTAAAGAAGAGAGTAGATTGTTTGGGCTCCACTATGAGCCAATGTGCCATGAACCACTCACGTTTGGAATCCTTGGTTCGAAAGAAACAAGTTCCAACTTTTATGCATGCACACCCTCCACGGCATACACATGCTTCTCACGGACACCATCACACAATGTATGCTCATGTGTACACTTGTACACATTGTGGACGTAAGGGCCACCTTACTAAATTTTGTTTTGGTCGTATACATGATTGTAATTTAGCAAAGAAGTTTGTTTGGGTTAGAGAAGGGACTAACCCCCATGGACCCAAAAGAGTATGGGTACCAAAGACCACCCCTCCTATTGTTTATGATGTAGGTGTGGGCTCTCACATGACGTGAGAGTGATGACACCTTGAGGTGGATGCGTTCCGAGCCTAAAGATTACTATTTGGATGCATCACTTTCAAGGGAAGATTTAGTGGAGATGACCATCACGTTTTGGAGATAAGGAAAGTTGCCTTCTAGGTTTTGGTAACGACTCCTAACTCTATTTATTGCTTACATGCTTTCATGTTATCTTTCATAGCAAGTTTCATTGTTTAGTGATTAGTATAAAAATGCCATGCTTATTAGACTTGTGATATACATGTTTAGTTATTTTGAGACACCCATGTTTAATATGGATAAATTCATTTGTGTTCTCTCTAATTGTTTGCTATTGCGTATATCATATTTCTAATAACATGTGGATATTCATAATAATCATGTTTTGTTTATCATGATGATTTTATATTGTGTTTTGATGCTTCATGTTAAGATTACTTGTTTAGATGTTAGTTTTCATTAAGATTAGGACTTATACTTGTGCATATAGTTGGCCACAAATAAATCTATATATGTTGGGCTTGATTGCTTATTTGAACCCATTAGATGTGCTAGCATAATCTAGTTTTGATGATTCATACATTTCAAACTTGTATTCCATTTTTGATTTGTTTTATGAGTTTTCACTTCATGTATATGTTTGTATTGCCAAACTTTAAGATATACATGTGTACCCCTTGAGTCATTTGCCTTTCATGCAAATCTATATATATGGACTCAATTGTATTTAGGGATATGTATGTATACTTATTGTGTTGACAATTCATACATATATCTTGAAATGAAATTTGTTTTGGTGAAGATTTAGTTTTTCTTGATTTTTGTGTTTGGATATGTATGTATATTTTAATTTGTACATGACATACATATGACATTGAAGATTAAATAGTTTAGATGATTTTTAATGATTTCATGTTTTCTTGTTTCAAGGAATTTTGAGCTTAATCGAATATTTCATAATACCATGTCACACATTACTTGTACACTCACCATTTTTTTAAATATTTCTCATGAGTATGTTTTCATGAGCATGTATGGACTTTATTGAATATTGAGTGTTTTAAGTGCTATGTGATTTACATGTGTTTTATGAAAATTATTTTTAGTATATTCCTTGTTTGAAGGATTTCGTACTAGTTTAAAAGATTTTCCATTTAACTAGTTACGGTATTCCTCATTTTGATAGAGTTTTTCAAACCAAGCTTATTTTCAAATCTATTTTTGAAAACCCCTACATCCACGGGAGGTGGATGGGAGTTCATACCTTGTATGTTTATATTGAAAATCTTTTTAAACTTGTGCATGAGATGGGAGGATTAGTTATATGAGTTATACCATGCTTTTATTGTTATGTCAATTGGTATCATTGAACTCTTTCAATTGGTATCATTTTGATCCTTTGTGTATACTCATATGTTTTTTGTGTATGTATATTTTCAATTGGTATCATCTATTGGTGATTGGTACTCATTCTATTTCATACACATATACTTGTTTTATTTGTGCTACTATATTTCTATATCTTTAGCACAAATTTTGTTTATGCTAGCGCTTGAGCTTCACTTTATTTCATTTGATTTAGTTTTCAATTGGTATCTTATTTCAAGCCTACGCATAATTTTTGTTGGTATTTCATAATGGGGGAGAAAATCCGTTTTTCATATTTCAATTGGTACTTGTATTTCCACTCCCTTGCTTTATGATAAGAAAATAAAAATTTCATTTGATATCATATACTTAAAAAGAAAATACTATTTTTTGATATCAAGATGTCTTGTGTTTTAAAATTGGTATCCAAAAAAAAAATTTTTTTTTTTTGTTTAGAGAAAAATATTCAAAAGTTTTGATTTATATTGACTATATGCATATAGATTCATGATGAGTGTATCTTGTATTGAAGAGCTTAACATCTCTTTTTTATGTGGTACACGTGTGTAGGGGGAGCTTCACATCTCCTCTTATGCATTACATAATGTGTGTTATGTGAATTAGGGCTTAACATCCCTCCTTCATGTAATGCATATGTGTAGGGAAGCTAACTTAGCGTCTTCCTCTTCATGAATGTATATAGCATATAACATTTATTGATCTTTGTTTATTTCTTTTGGTATCAAGATGCTTCATTGACATATTTTTAATTGATATCATGCTTTTATAGTCACCCCTTATTGACTTTGTTTTTGTTTTAGACAAAAAGGGGGAGAACATTGTTTTATTGTTTTGATTGACAAAAAGGGAAAGAAAGATTTTTACCCCTCTTTTATTGTTTTGATTGTTTACCCCTTTGTTGATGATTGACAAAAAGGGGGAGAATAATTTGGTTTATATATATGCATACTTTTGTTTTTGCATATATTAAGTTTTATTGGTATCTAGAGCATCTAGTGTTTTGTTAATGTTTTATTAATTTAATTGGTATCTAGAGCTTCTAGAATATGTTTTATGCATGTTGATGCATACATGTTTATATGCATACTTGTGTTTAGTTTTCTCATGCTTAACAAATAAACAATAGATATGCATATATGTTTTATTTTGCAAATGTATGGAGGTAAGAACTTGATGAGTTTTATGATTATTTGACATGTTGTATTTGTATACATGTCATACATTTGCATACATATTTATGAGCTTCATTGTCATATATTTTTATCTGTTTATGCATGAGTTAAGGGGGAGCTTCTTTGAAGCTTAACTTTAATCCATGCATATATAACTCCATGAGTTTTGTCATCATAAAAAGGGGGAGATTGTTAGCCCAAAGGCCTTCCACCCTAGTTTTGATGATGATTAACTCATGTAGTTATGTTTACTAATAATCTTGTGTTGTTTAAGTTTCAGATCATTAATCAAGATATTAGTTGATGATTAGCTTCAACAAGGAGTTTAGAAGCTTTTCATGATGATTCCAGGGCCATAGCTTCATGATCACACTTTACTTAGCCCATGGATGGAGTTTTGGAGCAAGTCAACTTGAAGATGAAGATCATCAAGAAGACTTAGATATCCATAGTTTAGATAGTGTGTTTAGATCCAATTTATAAAGTTTAGTATAGTTGATATGCTCAAGTGCATACAACACACACGTTTTCATGTTTTTTGATTTGGTTTTCATGAATAGTAGATCAAAACAAGTTTACTTTAATTCTATGTATATTAGATATGTTCTAGATATACATACATGCTTTAAACTTGCTAGACAAACTTATTTTGACTATCTTATTCATGTATTGAAAAATCAAGTTTGATAAAAATACAAGTGTTTGTTTTTGATGAAATTTGCAAGACTCAAAAATGAATTGATATAGTTAATATATGTCTTGAAATTTTTATCACTTGTTTGGGTTTAAAAATAAAATGGTAAAACAAGTTTTTATAGAATTTTCAGAAAAGATAAAAGTATTTTCAAAATATGTTTTTATCAGATTTTCTGTTTTGGCTTCAGCCAAGTCGACTAGTCGACCAAACTAGTCGACTAAGTCTGAAGTCGGTCGACCGGGCCGGTCGACCGACGTGCACAAATCTGTGCACGTTTGGCAGCTTTGGGACGGTCGACCCGGACGGTCGACCGGTCTGAGAGCAGAGCTCTCTGTTTGTTTGGGTCGACCGGGCCGGTCGACCGTGGTTGCCCAACGGTCACATTTCTGACCATTGGCGGTCGACCGGGTCGGTCGACCGTCAGCCTGTCAGGCTGCCACATCAGCCTAACGGCTAGTTTTCTGATGGGCCTATATAAACCCCATCTCTTTGGGGATTTTGGCTAAGATTTCTAAAAGAAAAAATTCCAGTTTTCTGAAGTGTTTAAAAGAGTTTTAAAAAGAGTTTTTGGGATTTAAACTTCTCATCTTTATTGTTTTGGGTTTTTAAAAAATCAAAGAAAACTAGGTTTTGGGATTTTGATTTGATCTTTCATTTTCTATCTTTTACAAGAGACTTCCCAATTAGTTTTTTCTTTGTTGCTTGTTTCCAAAAACACCTCGTTTCCACACTTGAGCTATCTTCTATCCTAATCTATTAGGATCATTTGTTTTGTGGAAAAAGAGAAAAGAAAGAGAGTTTGAGTTTGTGGTCTTTGGAACCACTTGTTGTACACCCTTGTTCCTTTTGTATCCCTCTTAGGTAGAGGTGATCGGTGATTGGTTTGCTCCCTCTTGTGAGAGGTGGAGTTGATTTGTAAACCCTCTTCTGTAGAGGTGTTGGTTGTTGTTGTTGTTTGGCTACGGGCCTACCCCTCGGTTGTGAGGTGGTTGTTTGAGAGAGGAGTTCGGTACTCCATTGTTGTACAAATCCTTCTCGGTGAAGGTTCCCTCGGTGGGAGTCCTCGGTGGACGGTATAGTGGATTGGAAATCCTACACGGTGGTGTAGGCGAGGATATAGAGCAAGGTGCTCGAACCTCGAAACATATCATTGTGTTTGCGTTTGATCCACTTGTCTCTAAACTCTCTCTCTTTACATTTGTGCAAAGCATCATTCATTCATATTGTCATATCATTCATTGCTTGTGTTGCCTTGCATTATTTCATATTGCTATTCATCCTTATTTGCTTGGCTTGCTTGTGTGTGCGCCTAACTTATACTTAATCAACAAGAGCTTCACATAGCACCTCAACCCATTCAAGGGGAATCAAGAGGAGTTAGTCAGAACCCCTCACGGGGAATTCGGCTACACTTGTTGTGTTGTATTGAGTTTGTGCAAGATTTGCATTAGCTTCCGCATTTAGCGCACTTAGTTTTACATTTAGTTCTAGATTAGCACTTACACCTATTCACCCCCCCTCTAGGTGTTTTTCAGAACAACGTGGTGAATCTCTTAATATATCGTGCAGTCGATGAAGATGTTTTGACATCATTGCGGGAGAAACGATAAAGTGTGCCTGAAATATTTTTTATGAAAGACATATGAAGAGGAGAAGTTAGAGACAACTTAAAAAATGAAAGAGTGTGAAGAAACAATGGGAAAAATTAAAAAGTCCAAGACTTTAAAAGAGAAGATGAAAGAAATTCAAGAAATTAAAGAATTCAAATAAGAGATATTCATGAGATTTAAACAAATTTACGAGAGCAGAACTGTGAAAAGAAAAGAAAGAGAACATCGAGAAGAAAAAGAAGGAAAGGAATATAAAGAGGACGAAGAGAAATATGACAAATGAGAAGAAGGTGAAGAAGAAGAAGATGAGGAAAAAGAAAGACAAGAAGAAAAAGAAAATCATAAAAAAGTTCTAATTACAACAACAAAATAAGAAAAAGTGATACTTATTTTGATAATAGAGATAATCAAACATTTACATCAGAAGAAGAGATAGAACCAATGGAACCGCCACCGCATCTAGTCAAGGGAGATTAGGTTGGGTTTGGGTTATATCGACATCAGCGATGCGAGAGGAGAGATCGAGGAGAGAGAGGGCGGTTAGATTTGATCGGGCTGCGACGTCGGCGACGGGAGAGGAGAGATTGAGAAAAGGATAGGGAGAGAGTTTTTCTCAGATATGGGGCTGTATAGAGAGAGAGAAACTTACTGTAAAGTGCACAAAACTACGTTACAAAAATAAGTGGGGTGTTTTTTGCAAACTTGTACTAAAACCACCTTACACAAATCTCAAAGCATATCCAATGGCTATAAAAGTGGTAACTATTCTATCTAAAATTTAACAAAAAGTTTTTAGTCTAACTCATATATATAAATATATATAAAGACACACACATGCATAGGGAAGAGTTACAATACACATAAGTGTAACTAAGTTAAGTTACACACACATCTTTTCACCGCACAAAAATTTTGCTTGGCGACATACAAACAAAAATTAATGTGAGTGGTCTCCACAAAGTATTTAAAAAAATCTTTCTTGTGTGGTGAAAAGAGGTGTGTGTAACTTAACTTAGTTACACCTATGTGTAGTGTAACTTCACCCATATATATATATATATATATATATATATATATATATATATATATATATATATATATATATATATATATATATATATAAAGAGAGAGAGAGACTTGTGTTATTCCGGAAGAATTCGAGGCTGAATCCTCCCACTCAAATACAACCTTACGATATCTGAATGCAAGATCCATTCCGTTGAAATTGATCTACATTATTTCAATTAATTAAAAATTAAAAATCAAGTATTTTGAATACTTTTTGCTCATCCATCAAGTAGGCATAAAATGGACGATCGAAATAGTGAGTTGGTTAGTTTAACGGTGTAAAATATTTAAAATCTAACAAAAAAAATAGTGCGTGAAAATTTTTAAATGTTTAGATCACGATGACATGGTAGAATAATGAATTTGTATGTCTAATGACATAGATCTAAGCAAAATACTATTTTCAACCGTCCATTTTGCGTCTACTTGATAGATGAGTAAAAAATATTAAAAATACATGATTTTGATTTTTAGTTACTTAAAATAATGTAGATCAACTTCAACGAAATGAATCTTGCATTCGGATGCCGTAGGGTTGTATTTGAGGAATGGATCGTACATTCGGATGTCTTAGGGTTGCATTCGGATGTCGCAGGGTTGTATTTCAACGAAATGGATCCTACATTCAAATGCCATATGGTCGTATTTGAGGAATGGATCTTACATACGGATGTCATGGGATTGTATTCGGGTGTCATAAGGTTGTATTTCAAAAGAATGAATCTTGAATTCGGATGTCGTAGGGTTGTATTTGAGGAATGGATCTTGCATTCAGATGTCGTAAGATTGTATTTCAATGAAATAGATCTTGCATTCAGATGTCATAGAGTTGTATTTGCGTGAGAAAGATTCGACCTCGAATCCTTCCAGAATGACACAAGTATGTCTCTCTCTCTATATACAATGACAAGAATGAGGAAAATATATTCAAAATGCATGATTTTTTATTTTAATTTGGTGAAATAATGTTAAACAATTTCAATGAAGTGAATCTAAGATTTGAATATTGTAGAGTTGTATTTGGTGAGAAAGATCCGGCCTCGAACTTTTCCGAAATGACACAAGCCTTCCTACGCACACTCACCGAACATTTTTGTCTAGTACCCAGATATCACAACTCCGAAGTCGTCGTCGTGTCACGACACTCTCACAGGGTCTGTTTGGTTAAGGATGGAAGTGAGGAAGTGAGGAAGTGGTAATAGTTCCTTTTGGAACTTGGGAATTGGTTAGTAAGTTTCCGGTGTTTGGATGTTGTTGGGAAGTGTGGTTTGGAAAATGTTATGTTTTTTTCCGGTCTTTGGATGATAATGTGAAAGTGAAAGTGGAAAAGTTGAACACAAAGTTGACCGCACAATAATATTAAAATAAAAATTAATTAAGAAAAATATAAAATAGACTGTAATTAGAATGCAAGTGAGATTTACATAATCAAAAAATTAACTGTTTTGTGCTATAACTTATTACAAATAAGATTTACATGATTACAAAATTAACTGTAGCACTTGAAGTGAGGAAATAATTGCGTAAAAGAGAAAATAGAAAAGAGAAAAAGGGTTTTCTTATTTTTCTTTCCGGTATTTAGATAGATAGAGAAGTGAGCAATTATACTTTCCCATTTTCTTATTTTCGCCCACTTCCTTACAACTAAACACGCCCTAATTTAAGTAAAACTTTATAACATCATCAAAATCAGAGCCAGACCTAGTACATACGGAGACAAAGCTCATCCCCTAAAAATCTCACTAATGGAGTATTAGTTAATAACTTTAGACCAAGTCTTTAATCATCACCCCTCACTCTCATCTTATCGCAGTGAGAGCGTCATCATCATCTATCATTCGCGCTCAAATGTCTTCATCGCTTGGGCCGGCCATCGATCCATCCAAAGGGATTCCTGACACTGACACGAGAGATCACGACCGTCCATCTCAAGCTTGATGGTGGTTCTGATGCTCAGATGAAGAACGCGACGTCACTCATTGGGCCCCACGGGGGCCGCCTAACTTTTTAATGAAACCCGTTCTTTTCGTGCCACGACTCGGGCGTGGGGCCCACTTTGCCGTCAAGAACACTCAACAGCGTCAGTATACTATTATAATATTCCTCAGTTTGATCGTGACACATCATCCGGATTTTTCCCTTCAATTTGTTGGTATTCGGATTTATTTGGAAACCAAAATGTACAGTAAACCATCACAAACTATGATTTTTTTTTTTTTAATTGTAGTTTTATGAAAGTTTCTGACGTTTTTATTAAATTTTATGGTTATTTAGTACAGTTTTTATCCAGTAAAAGTTAATAGTAGATTTTTTAGAAGTTATTGTAGATTTTTTATTAGATTTTTTGATTGTCGTAACTGGCCGTAATTCGTAATGTAATTGGTAAAGTCTTTTACAATTGTAAATGAGTTATATGTATGTAAATTTTACGGTGTTTGGTTGGTAATATAAAATTGTAAAGTGAGAAAGTGTATTGTACTTTACGGTGTTTGGTTGTCGTAATGTACAAGTCGTTAGTGAAAAAGTTGACCATAAAATTAATTATTTGGTGATTTTAAAAGTTTTAATACTGCAAATAAATATTAAAAAAGTTAAATATTAAAAAATTTTAATATTAATATAAAAAAATATTACAAATTTGTATGACCACAAAATTAACTGTAACTGGGCTGTAAGTGAGTGGTAACTGGGTTGCAAGTGAGTATTAGTTGAGTTACGTAAGTCATTTACGAATTACGGTCCAAACAAACGCCGTAATTGTAACTGAGTAGTAAGTCATTTACGAATTACGGAGTTTACGCGAAACAAACAGCCCCTAAACCAAGGTGTAGCTAAGTTAATACTTGATTATTTCAATTATTACTCTAATTTAGTCCACAAATAGAATGATATAGCTAAGTTAGTACTTGACCATTTCACTTGATTAGTCGATTAGCTCACTTGACTTCGAGCGTGTTTGTTTGAGCTGCAACTCGTAAAGCTATAAGTCGTAAATTTTTTTTTCCCCATTTTTCGTTATTTGTTTTGCTATAAAAAAAACTTGCAAAATGATTACCCTCATTTTTTTACTTGCAGTTACTACGGCTACTTTTGTGGTCATATAGATCCCACTTTTACACTCATATTTTCCGACTTGCAGTTCTTACAATTAATTTTGTGATCATGTAAATCTGACTTGTAGTACACTTGCAATACAAAACAGTTACTTGATAATTAATATATAATTTAGTATTATTAAATATTTAATATTTTTAAATATTTTTAATAATGTTTAATTTTTATTTAATAATTTAATAATTTAATTTTTAAATCTTTCATTTTATAATTTTTAATACTATATTAATATTTAATATTTACTTTAATTAATTTTATTACTTAATATTGTTGTCTATAGTTTATTATTTTATTAATATGTTATACCAAATTTATTAATATTTTATTAAAATTTTAATAATTTTAATATAACAATAATAAAATTACTATATATTTAATTTATTAATTTATAATATAAATAATTACATATTAATATTATAATATATTTTATTATTATATTAATATTTATTGTATTTAGCATTGTAATTATATTTTATTTTGTTAATTTTATAATATTCCATTAAATTTATTAGTATTCTTTAATTTTTCTTAAAATTTAATAGTTATTTGGTTAACATTTTATTAATATTTTACTAATTATTAATATTTTGCTAATATTATTATTATAAATAACATATTAAAATTATTAATATTTTATCTCAAATTTATTAATACATTTTAATAGTAGATTTAATTTCAATCTTTACTGCAGTTCACTTTTCTCACTCTCATTATATGGCTTACGATTTGCCGCTGTAATAAAACAAACACGCCCTTCGTCGGCAGAAAAAGTCGATCGTCGTCGGTGCAAATATAATAATCCTAACTCTGCTCTTTTATCGCTAAATCAGGCCTCAATGATATTTAGTTGTACCTGTTATTGGTCGAATTCATCACAACATATTTTCACAAGCTGAAAAATATTGCTGAAAAAAATCTCACAACACATACCTGTTATCAGCTTTTGCACGATGAAATTTGCAATGGAGGTATAATTTGCTAAGAGTGGCCAAATAGCCTCCAATGTTGATATCATAGTACCCAAAGTACAAACAAAATGTTTTGTTGGTGATTCCTACTCAAGACTTCGGCATGAATTTTTATCTTGTCAAATTCTTAAAAACTTTCCGGTCAGTTGAGTGTTTGCCAATAATAAAGAGATCACAAAGTCTAAACTGTAGTGGTCAAATTTGACTATCATTGAGACGTTGACACGCGTCCGAGCAACCAATCGAAACGTCTGCGTCATTCAAGTCACCCAGCAAGGTCCGCCACACCAGATCTCCTAGAAATCCTCCCTCACTCTGGAGCTACCTCCTCTCCCGAAGGCATCGCCCTCCAGAACTACCACCTGTCCTGGAGAGATCACACATTCGAGATCACTTATAGTCTAAGATCTCTAGCGTCATCCTGGAGACTCCAGCAACAGCCACCGAGATGTCCGCATACAGTTACACCTCTTCACCTCTCCCCGCTGAAGACATATGACAACCCAACATTCAGAGTGAGCAGTTATGGATATTAACAAGCTTTCCTGCATGCAATCCCAACAGTCAGTGCCAATGATTACGGTGGTTATACCCAATTCACACGTGCATATCGTTTAGTTACTGTAAGTTCACTAGAGAGGGGGGGGGGGGGGTGAATAGGTGATGGCTAATCTAATGGTCACTTATGAACAAATAATGCGGAATTAAAACTAAGTTGACCAAATTAAACTACTTTTAATTGAACACTTATGTATAACACAAGAGTGTTGCCGAATTCCCCTTGCGAGGCTCTGGACAAACTCCTCTAGATTCCCCTTGAATGGGTTGAGGTGCCGCGTTGGCTCTCTTGGTTGAATACTAGTGTTAATAACAATCCCAAGCAAGTATAGCAATTATGAGCACAAAGGTATATCATGCATATAAGAGATAAAGACTATAAAGTAATGCAAGATATAAGTGAGACAAAAAGAGTAAGAGAGCAAAAGTGAGCAATCGCAAACACAAAGGGTTTGTTTCGAGGTTCGAGCACACTTGCTCTACATCCCCGCCTTCGACACACGAAGGATTTCCACTATGCACGATCCAACCGGATCTCTCCTTGGTGCCGCAACACCTACAAGCTCTCGGACTCCCAAAGTCCCTTACACACCACAAGCCCACCGGCTCGTCGAGGCCGCACCTCGTACAACAAGTCCGCACCCGAACTCAAAACACCGCGAGCACACTTGCCCGCTTCCTTAAATACAAAGAAAGATCTTGGTGATCTAAACACTTGATCACCTAACAAAACTCTCACTACAACACTCCTATAGGATAGATATAACTATGGATGTTCAAGTGTAGTGTGAGAAATCAAGGAAAGAACTTTGATGGAAAACTCAAGAAATCACAATAAACACTCTCTTGATAAAATCCCTTTTGATAGGAAATATTGGCACTCTATTTTGTGGAGAAAACTCTGCTAAAAGAATGGAAATAACTGGACAAAAACTCTCCTAAAATCTTAGCTTCAAACAATGACAAAAACCCCAATTTATAGGCTGCCAGAAAACTAGCCGTTGGAATCTGTCAGTACTGCCGGTCGACCGGTCCGGTCGACCGCCAACGGTCAAGAATCCGACCGTTGGAGCCTCCGGTCGACCGGCCCGGTCGACCGCGCACCTGGAGCAGAGAATTACTTCTCTGTCGGTCGACCGATGCGGTCGACCGGAATTTCCAGAGAGCAGACTCTCTGAAGCGGTCGACCGGAACGGTCGACCGTTCTCCAGTGCACACAGGCGTGCACGTCTGTGCACGTCCGGTCGACTGTGGGTCGACCGGCCCTTGGTGCGGTCGACCGCACGGTCGACCGGACCAGCCTGTCAGGCCAGTTCTGGTCTGGAAAACTGGTATAAAAATCTTTTTATAAAATTCCCAAAAATACATATAAATTCTACAAAAAATAGTTTTATGATATAGAAACATGCTTGCACAAAATTAAGGCATGTTATTAAAGATATGACTATTTTTGTAACTTTGGAAATATTGGCTCATAATAAAAACTGTTTTTCTAAAACAACATGTTTTTCCAAATTTTCATCAAATACAAAAACAAGATATACTTTAAAGCATAGTGTGTATGGATATGATCCATTACACAATCAAGATGAAATATCTAGTTTTGACATAAAGCACTCAACTTGGTTTTGAAGGATATGTATATAGGTAACATCAAAAACCAAGACATGTATTTTGTCCAATGAAAAATCTTTTTCTCAAATAAAAATTCTTTTCTAAACATGAAAATCTTTTTATGAAAGCAATTCTATCAAGAGTGTGTGCGTATGATATACTTGAGCAATCCACCAATCTATTCTATCGTTTACATTTTTATCTAAAATAAATAAAAATCTTATACCTAGACACAAGTCTTCAACTTCTTGAAGTCTTCCCTTGAAGGCTTCTCATCTTATTGACTTGGTCCAAGCTTGATCCAAAGCTCCTTGGATCACCCGTGCTAGCTCCAAATCTTGATATTTAATCCTTTGTTGAGCTTTGCACCTACTAAGGTCTTGATAAAGAATCTGACACTAATTAAACAAGATCATTAGCAAATATAACTACATGAGTTGATCATCATCAAAACTAGAGTGATAGGCCTTTGGGCCAACAATCTCCCCCTTTTTGATGATGACAAAACTCATGAAGTTATATATGCATGGATTAAAGTAAAGCTTCAAAGAAGCTCCCCCTTAACTCATGCATCACTAGAAATAAATAGATATGACATTAAAGCACATAAATATGTATGCAAATGAATGCACAAATCTTTTCTCAATCTTTTATCTTATTATATTATTGCTATGCATGAGTAAAAGCACAAGTATAAAAACTCAAAATCTCAAAATCTTTCTCCCCCTTAAGTAAGGAACAAATACTTTTCCCCCTTAAGGAAAGCATGCATATAACTCAAATACTTTCCCCCTTTTTGTCATTCATCAACAAAGGGTTCAAAGTTCAAATCATCAAACAAATTTTCTCCCCCTTTTTGTCAAAAATAAGGAAATCAAGGAGGGTAAAATCAAATCAATCAATAAGATTTATATGCGATATACATTCATGAAGAGGAAGACGCTAAGTTAACTTCCCTACACATATGCATTACATGAAGAAGGGATGACAAGCCCTAACTCACATAACACATATTATGTAATGCATAAGAGGAGATGTGAAGCTCCCCCTACACACGTATATCATATAAAGAAGAGTTGTCAAGCTCCTCAATTTATAATATACTCAACATGAATCCATATGTAAGAGAGATGTTAAGCTCTCCTTGCATATAGGAAATACAAATCAAAAATTTTGAATATTTCTTAATAAAACACATTTTGAGATATCAAATCAACATATTTTTTTTATTTATTTTGATATCAATAGAAAAAAAATTTATTTTTCATCATAAACTTTGTGCTTTTTAAAAAAATGTGAGCCAATTGTGAGTTAAGCACATGGAAATCATATATATATATGAGAAATGAGTATACCAATTGAAATTGATACATACATATATATAAGAAAACAAAATATGAGTATATACAAAATAAGTTCATATTGATACCAATTGAAACGATTCAATGATACCAATTGACATAACAATAAAATCAAGTGTATATCTCATAACCTACCACCCTTCATATGCACAAGGTAAAAGATTTTCAATGAAGCATACAGGCATAATCGCCCATCCATCCTCTCATAGATGGTAGGGGTTTTCAAAATAGATTTGAAAATAGGCTTAGTTTGAAAAACTCTACCAAATGAAGAATTTGCACTAGAAAAATATTTTTCATGAAACACAAGTAAATCACATGGCACTAAAAACACTCTAATATCCATGAAGTCCATAAAATTTTCAAAAAGAAGTGAGTGTGCTAGTGTTATGTGGAACATGGTATCATGAAAAGTAGCAATAAAACTCAATATTCCTTTAAATTTTGAAATCATGAAATCCATCACAAAAATTTTATTGAAAAATTACAAAATTTTTATTAAAAACAAAAATTTATATTTCAAGATATATGTATGTTTTGACAAGACATTAAGTATACATACATATCCTTAAAACACAATTGAGTCCATATATAGATTTGCATGAAAGGCAAATGACTCAAGAGGTATCCATGTATATCTTAATGTTTTGGCAAGACAAATATATACATGAAATGAAAGCACATGATCATAGCATAAATCCAAAATGGGAATACAAGTTTAAAATGTAATAATCATCAAAACTTAGGCTATACTAGTACACCTAATGAGCACAAATAAGCATTCAAACCCAATCATATATAGATTTATTTGTGATCCATAATGTGTACAAGTATAAATCCTAGTGTTGACAAAAGCTACCTTTTAAAACTAATATTCAATTCAATAAGGCATCAAATCTTGAGAATACAAATCTATGTAAAGTAGGATCATGTGTAAGTCTCAAAAGCTATTTGAAGAATAAATAACTAGTACAAATTGTTTTTTTTTTTGGTTGAAAAACTCGTTAAAGATCCTTCAAATACATCAAATCAAACGTTTTTCATGAATAATACTAAATACATAAAAGTTCAAGCACTCATATTCCATAAAGCTCAAAATTATCTATTTTCTTAAAAAGTGAGTGTTCAAAAGTTATGTAAAAGGTATTATTATGAAAATAGTCAATTTAGCTCAAAGAGATCATAAGACAAATTTTATCAACAACAAATCATGAAAAATCATTTTACATTAAAATACTAATCTTCATGGTACATGTATGATTAATCCAATCCTAACAATACACATACATATCCCAAATCTAAAAGAGTCTATCAAAGGTATTTACATGAAGGCAAGAGACTCACGGGTATACATGTATATTTATTAGGTTTGAATTTAAAATACATATATACATGAAGTAAAGCATACAAATAAGGCAAAAACATGTATAAAGAGAATCATCAAAACTAGCCTATACACATGCATATAGTGGGTACAAATGAGCATGAAGTTCAATTATATATGAGTCAATTGTAATTCACCATTTGTATATGTATACATGCAAGTTTTGATAAAATCTACATTTAAAGCATGTAAATACCACATGAAGCACATATCAAATAAAATCATGAACATGCTTATGAATATGACATAAGTAAAAGCATGTACATAAAAGGTAGGAGTTTAGAAATTGTTACCAACTCCAAAGCTCCATAGCATGGTGGTCTTTCCCACCAAAATTTCCTTGATAGCAATGCATCCAAAAGTTTGTCCATCATGTCCATTGCATCCGCTATCAAGGCACCAATCCTCTCACGTTTTGTGAGAGCCCTCACCTACATCAAAATCAAAGGGTGGGGGTTTTGGTACCCATACTTTCTTGGGTCCTTTGGGGTTAGCTTTATTGTAAGGATCCCAAAATCTTTTATACTTAGCAAAATATAAATGAGGTTTCTTATCAAAACAAAATTTTGCTAAATGGCCTTTGCGGCCACAATGTGTACATACGTACACCTTAGTATGCTTATGTGTAGGATTGTGATCATGGTGTGCAACATAAGCATGATGATGAGAGTGATGTGCATGAACATGAGGAGTTTGTTTTTTGAAAACATTGACTCCAACTTAATATGATTAAATGCACAAGAGTTCAAAATTGAACTCAAATTATCCATTTTATTTTTCAAAACATTTATCTCATTTGTGGTGGCATGTAAAGCATGATGAGATATATAATCAATTTTCTTTTCTTTCGTGAAACAAAATCCTTTTCTTTTTCAACAAATTTTCTTTTCAAAGTAATATTTCTTGAAAAACATCTTCTTTTGTTTTTCCACCAAATCAATCTTATTTTTCAAAATAGTGTTCCCTTCACATAAATCATTCAATTTAGACATTAAGGAAATATTCTCATTTTTCAAATCTTCATTTTCTTTTTCTAAACATGCATGTTTATTTCTAAAAGAATCATTTTCTACATGCATGCAATCAAATTTCTTTTTTCAACTTTTATTATCTTTTCTAAGCATGCAATGTTATCTCTAAATGAGTCATGTTCTTTATGCATGCAAGCAATATTCTTTTTCAAATTTTTATTTTCTTTTCTAATCATGTCATATTTCTCAAGCAATAGGTGACAAAAAGTAGATAGCTCATCATATGACATGTCCTCATCATCGGATTCGGAATTTACCTCAAGGGGGTCATCCCCTTGGACCATAAAGCATGCGTTGGAGGTGTCGCTTCCAACGTCCGAGTCACTCCCCGCATAGTATAGATCTTTTCGCCGAGGGAGGTGATGATGTTCCATACTACAAAAGCCGATTCAACATTAGAAACCCTAGATAAATAATCATCATTTAGGGTTGACTTGATAGCATGAAGGGCTTTTGCATTAGCCTCAAAATTCTTACCATCTAAAGAATAAGCATTATTAGTAGTGGCAAGATAGACATGAAATCCTAAGGCTTTGAGGTACAATGACATCTTAACCTTCCAAATTTGGATGTTAAGGATGTCAAAGGTGGGTGGTGACATGAAGTCCATGGTGTGTGTACAAAATATTGTGATTAGCCTAAAAGTAGGATCTTTAACTCTAGGTTGTTAGACCCAATATCAAGAGCACTTGGCTCTGATACCAATTGTAAGTTCACCTAGAGGGGGGGTGAATAGGTGATGGCTAATCTAATGGTCACTTATGAACAAATAATGCGGAATTAAAACTAAATTGACCAAATTAAACTACTTTTAATTGAACACTTATGTATAACACAAGAGTGTTGCCGAATTCCCCTTGCGAGGCTCTGGACAAACTCCTCTAGATTCCCCTTGAATGGGTTGAGGTGCCGCGTTGGCTCTCTTGGTTGAATACTAGTGTTAATAACAATCCCAAGCAAGTATAGCAATTATGAGCATAAAGGTATATCATACATATAAGAGATAAAGACTATAAAGTATGTAAGATATAAGTGAGACAAAAAGAGTAAGAGAGCAAGAGTGAGCAATCGCAAACACAAAGGGTTTGTTTCGAGGTTCGAGCACACTTGCTCTACATCCCCGCCTTCGACACACGAAGGATTTCCACTATGCACGATCCAACCGGATCTCTCCTTGGTGCCGCAACACCTACAAGCTCTCGGACTCCCAAAGTCCCTTACACACCACAAGCCCACCGGCTCGTCGAGGCCGCACCTCGTACAACAAGTCCGCACCCGAACTCAAAACACCGCGAGCACACTTGCCGCTTCCTTAAATACAAAGAAAGATCTTGGTGATCTAAACACTTGATCACCTAACAAAACTCTCACTACAACACTCCTATAGGATAGATATAACTATGGATACTCAAGTGTAGTGTGAGAAATCAAGGAAAGAACTTTGATGGAAAACTCAAGAAATCACAATAAACACTCTCTTGATAAAATCCCTTTTGATAGGAAATATTGGCACTCTATTTTGTGGAGAAAACTCTGCTAAAAGAATGGAAATAACTGGACAAAAGCTCTCCTAAAATCTTAGCTTCAAACAATGACAAAAACCCCAATTTATAGGCTGCCAGAAAACTAGCCGTTGGAATCTGTCAGTACTGCTGGTCGACCGGTCCGGTCGACCGCCAACGGTCAAGAATCCGACCGTTGGAGCCTCCGGTCGACCGGCCCGGTCGACCGCGCACCTGGAGCAGAGAATTACTTCTCTGTCGGTCGACCGGTGCGGTCGACCGGAATTTCCAGAGAGCAGACTCTCTGAAGCGGTCGACCGGAACGGTCGACCGTTCTCCAGTGCACACAGGCGTGCACGTCTGTGCACGTCCGGTCGACCGTGGGTCGACCGGCCCTTGGTGCGGTCGACCGCACGGTCGACCGGACCAGCCTGTCAGGCCAGTTCTGGTCTGGAAAACTGGTATAAAAATCTTTTTATAAAATCCCCAAAAATACATATAAATTCTACAAAAAAATAGTTTTATGATATAGAAACATGCTTGCACAAAATCAAGGCATGTTATTAAAGATATGACTATTTTGTAACTTTGGAAATATTGGCTCATAATAAAAACTGTTTTTCTAAAACAACATGTTTTTCCAAATTTCATCAAATACAAAAACAAGATATACTTTAAAGCATAGTGTGTATGGATATGATCCATTACACAATCAAGATGAAATATTTAGTTTTTGACATAAAGCACTCAACTTGGTTTTGAAGGATATGTATATAGGTAACATCAAAAATCAAGACATGTATTTTGTCCAATGAAAAATCTTTTTCTCAAATAAAAATTCTTTTCTAAACATGAAAATCTTTTTATGAAAGCAATTCTATCAAGAGTGTGTGCGTAAGATATACTTGAGCAATCCACCAATCTATTCTATCCTTTACATTTTTATCTAAAACAAATAAAAATCTTATACCTAGACACAAGTCTTCAACTTCTTGAAGTCTTCCTTGAAGGCTTCTCATCTTCTTGACTTGGTCCAAGCTTGATCCAAAGCTCCTTGGATCACCCCGTGCTAGCTCCAAATCTTAATATTTAATCCTTTGTTGAGCTTTGCACCTACTAAGATCTTGATAAAGAATCTGACACTAATTAAACAAGATCATTAGCAAATATAACTATATGAGTTGATCATCATCAAAACTAAAGTGATAGGCCTTTGGGCCAACAGTTACGAAAATCTCTCCAGCTACCAACAATAGTACTTATAGACCCCCTTCTCCAACGAAGGAGAAAAAAGAGGGACCATACTAGACAACCTTGACCGTGAAGAAATCCTTCATCCTTCTCGCTTGACCTAAGAATCCTTACGAAAATACATTGTGCGGGGCTGTTTGGTTGCAAGGAAGTGGGCGGAAGTAAGGAAATAGGGAAGTATAATTGCTCACTTCCCTATCTATCCAAACACAGGAAAAGGAAAATAAGAAAACATCTTGTCCTTTTATCTTTTCTCTTTTACACAAACCATTTCCTCATTCCTAGAGAGCTACAGTTAATTTTATGGTCATGTAAATCTCATTTGTAATAAATTGTAACACAAAACAGTTAATTTTTTGACCATGTAAATCTCACTTGCATTCTAATTACATTCTATTTTTATTTTCTTAATTATTTTTATTTTAATATTATTTTACGGTCAACTTTGTGGTCAACTTTTTCACTTCCACTTTCACATTACCATCCAAACACCGGAAAAGACAAAACATTTTTCAAATCACACTTCCCAACAACATCCAAATACCAGAAAACTTTCTAACCAATTCCCAAGTTCTAAAAGGAATTATTACTACTTTCTAAATTCCTCACTTTCTCACTTCCACCCTTAACCAAACAGGCCGATCCTATAATTTTAGTATCTCACATATTATAGTGGAATTCTCCTTCTCCTCCTCCCCCTGATTTTTCTTGCATTGGGTTTTCACATAAAAATCTTGCGTCACTACCTATTCTCTATATTGTGATTTTTACTTTACACAATACACTTATAATACCCTAATCTTTTCGTTGGTGGTGTGTAATTGGCTGTCTGAGAATACGTAATAGAAAATCTCCACCACAAACTGGTACTTCCATTGAAAGTCTGAGTCTCCACACTCAATGTTTTTTTCCCAAAAAGCTCCTAAAAAGAACCTTTTCCACGAAGACTCTGCCCCAATCCAAGATCGGAACCGGGGGCATCCAGCTTCCAGAGACAGGCGCTCTCTGTCCTCTCTCCAAATTTGCTCCGAACTTACAAACTGCTGGAACCACATTTCACTCTGCTGAGACTTCTCATCAACGAGATCTTCAACAACATTAAGGACCAGCCTTTGGTTAAGCTGTTGGCCCAATGGCCTTCCACTCTAGTTTTGATGATGATCAACACTCATGTAGTTATGTTTACTAATATTCTTGTGTTTCTAAGTTTCAGATCATTAACAGGATATTAGTTGGTGATTAGCTTCAACAAGATGATTAGAAGCTTATCATGGTGATTCCGGTGCCAAAGCTTAAAGATCATACCTTTGCACTTGGAGAATCACGGAGTTTTGGAGCAAGTCTACTTGAAGATGAAGATCGTCAAGAAGACTTAGGTATCCTAGTTTAGATAGAGTTTTAGATCCATTTGTAAAGCTTAGTTTAGTTAATATGCTCAAGTGAACACAAAACACACACGTTTCATGATTTGGTTTTTAGTTTTCATGAATAATAGATCAAAACAAGTTTACCTTATACCTATGTATATTAGATATGTTCTAGATATACATACATGCTTTAAACTTGCTAGACAAACTTATTTTGACTATCCTATTCATATTTTGGAAAATTCTAGTTTGATAAAATACAAGTTTTGTTTTTGATAAAATTTGCAAGACTCAAAAATGAATTGATATGTTGATATATATGTCTTGAAAATTTTATCACAAGTTTGGTTATCAAAGTAAAATGATAAAACAAGTTTTAGAAAAACATATTTTAGAAAAACAGTTTTTATTGTGATTAAAACTATTTTTTAGATTTACTGTGAATTTATGGGATTTTATTGAGTGAAAAGACCTATTTTCAAATCCCGTATCTGTGCAGAACTGAGGACTGGCTGACAGGCCAAGTCGGTCGACCGGACCGGTCGACCGCACCATAGGCCGGTCGACCGGGACGGTCGACCGACGTGCACAAGTCTGTGCACGTTTTGGAGTCTCTGGGACGGTCGACCGGGCCGGTCGACCGAGATGAGAGTTCTGCTCTTAGGATGTTTCGGTCGACCGGGCCGGTCGACCGCTATTGCCCAACGGTCACATTTTTGACCGTTGGCGGTCGACCGGACGGTCGACCGGCAGTCTGTCAGACTGCCAACTCAGCCTAACGGCTAGTTTTTCCTAGGGGCTATATATACCCCATTTCTCCATTGTTTTGGCTAAGATTTTTAGAGCTAAAAATTCCAGACTTTCTCTAGTGTTTAAAAGAGTTTTTAAAAGGGTTTTTAAGCCAAAAAGATTTCATCTTATTTGTTTTTTGGGTTTTTGGAAAATCAAAGAAAGCTAGGGTTTTGGGATTTTGATTTGGTATTTCATTCTCTATCATATACAAGAGATTTCCCAAGTAGTTTTTCTTTGTTGCTTGTTTCCAAAAACACTTTGATTCCACACTTGAGCTATATCATACTATCCTAAACTATTAGGATCTTTGTTTTGTGGAAAAAGAAAGAAAGAGAGAGTTTTGAGGTTGTTGTTTGTAACCTCTAAGTTGTACACCCTTATTCTTATTGTATCCCTCTTAGGTAGAGGTGATCGGGTGATTGGTTTGTATCCCTCAAGTGTGAGGTGATTGAGATTGGTTGTGAGCCTCTTTGGTAGAGGTGTTGTTGTTGGTTGTTGTTGGCCTCGGTGGAGGTTGTATTGAGTGAGGAGTTAGGTACTCCTAGAGTTGTAAGAAATCCTCTTCGGTAGAGGTTCCCTCGGTGGGAGTTGAGATAGTGGAAATCCTACACGGTGGTGTAGGCGGGAATGTAGAGCAAGGTGCTCGAACCTCGAAACAAATCTTGGTGTTTGCGTTTTGATCCATTGTCTCTCTAACTCTCTCTCTTATAATTGTGCAAAGCATCATACTCATCATCATATCATATTTGCTTGTGTTGAGCATTGATTCATTCATATCATATATTGCTTGTGTTGTGCCTTGCATTTCTTATTGTCATATCTATTATATGCTTGGCTTGATTGTGTGTATTTCATATTGCTTGGATTGCTTGTGTGTGTGCCTAACTTATACTCATCCAACAAGGGCTTCACATAGCACCTCAACCCATTTCAAGGGGAATCAAGGGGAGTTAGTCCAGAGCCTCGCAAGGGGAATTCGGCTACACTTGTTGTATTGTATTAGTTTGTGCATAATTTGCATTAGCTTCCGCATTTAGCGCACTTAGTTTGCATTTAGTTTCCTAGATTAGCACTTACACCTATTCACCCCCCCTCTAGGTGTTTTTTCAATTGGTATCAGAGCTAGTGCTCCTGATACTTAGGCTTAACATCCTAGGAGTGATCCATTTGCTTGCTAATCTACATTTGCATTTGATTGTTTGCACATATTTAGTTTATACCATGGACTTCATGACCCCACCTAGCTTTGACCCTTCCAACATTGATGTTTGGAAGTATAGGATGTCCATGTACCTAAAGACCCTAGGTTTGCATGTCTTCCTTGCCGCCACCAAGAGATGTTATCTTGGTGATGGTAATCATATAGGGGCCAATGCACAAGCCCTAGAGGCCATTAGAAGCACTCTTCCTAAAGATTATCTCTTATGTGTTTCTAACTTTGATTCCGCCTTTGCAGTGTGGAACAAATTGACAACCACCACCACCTCGGAGCTTCAAGTTCAAATTCAAGAAGAGGAATCTAGTGGAGAATCCGATCCACAATGCTTCATGGTCCAAGGGAATGACTCCCTTGAGGTACATTCGGAATCCCACCTAGATAGTAATGATTGTGCTAGTTCTTCAAATGATTTTGTTGATCCCCATGCTTTAAATGAAGAACTATCTATTGTTTGTGAAAAACTAATAGAAAAATATAACTTGTTGAAAAAGAAGAGTCTAGGCATTAATAATGAAAATAAAAATTTGATTGCTAGACTTGATGTTGTTTGCAAGAGAAAGAGGAGATTGCTAATGAAAGGGATTCATTAAAATCTCAACTTGATCTTGCACTTAAAGAAAATAACTTTTTGAAAAATAAAAATGATTTTCATGTTCTTTTGAAGAAAAATGAAAATTTGTCTTCAAAAGTAGATTTTGTTATAAAAGAGAATGTTGATTTAAAAAATAAAATTATTTCCATTTCAAATGAATTAAATGCTTGTTTGAAGAAAAATGAGGTTTTGTATAAAAAGATTGATGCTCATGTTTGCCATGCTAGTGTAGCCTCATCATCTAGACTACCTAATGCATGTACCTCTTCTTCTAAGATTAATGATGATATTTGTATGCTTAAGAAGAGAGTAGATTGTTTGGGCTCCACTATGAGCCAATGTGCCATGAACCACACACGCTTGGAATCCTTGGTTCGAAAGAAACAAGTTCCATCTTTTCATGCACACCCTCCACGGCATACACATGCTCCTCACGGACACCATCACACGTATGCTCATGTGTACACTTGTACACATTGTGGACGTAAGGGCCACCTTACTAAATTTTGTTTTGATAGATTACATACTACTAATTTAGCAAAGAAATTTGTTTGGGTTAGAGAAGGGACTAACCCCATGGACCCAACAAGATGTGGGTACCAAAAACCACCCCTCCAATTTTTGATGTAGGTGTGGGCTCTCACATGACGTGAGAGTGATGACACCTTGGAGTGGATGCATTCCGGGCTTCATGGAAATCAAATTGGATGCATCACTTTCAAGGGAAGATTTGGTGGAGATGACCGCCATGTTTTGGAGACAAGGAGAGTTGCTTCTTCGGTTTGGTAACAATCCCTTACTCCCATTTATTGTTTACATGCTTTCCATGTTTTAATGTTTATAGCATGTTTTTGATGTCTATGGATTAGTATGTTCATTCCATGTTTATTAGATCCTTGACATACATGTATAGTATTTGAGACACATATGCTTATATGAACCCATATTTAGTGTTCTCACTTTTGTTTAAGCTATAATGTACATCATGAATCTAATACATGTGAATTACATAGTAATCATGTTTTAGTTTTATCATGATGACTTTTATATTTGTTTTGATGCTTCATGTTTTGAATATATGTTTAGATGTTTGTTTTCATTAGACTAGTTATATACTTGTACATAGAGTGGGCTACAAATAAATCTATATATGTTGAGCTTGATTGCTTATTTGAACCCATTACATGTGTTAGTATAGTCTAGTTTTGATGATTCATACATTTTAAACTTGTATTCCCATTTTTGAATTTGTTTTATGAGTTTGCATTTCATGTATATGTGCATTTTGCCAAAAACATTAAGATATACATGTATACCCCTTGAGTCATTTGCCTTTCATGCAAATTTATATATATGGACTCATATGTGTTTAGGGATATGTATGAATACTTATTGTGATTGACAATTTATACATATACCTTGAAATGAAAATTGCCTTGATGAAAATTTAGCTTATCATGATTTTCATGTTTTTCATGTGTTCAATATTTAACTTCATGTATATGTCTATCTTATCCAAACTATTGACTATACATGAGTATCCCTCTTGAGCCACGTGCCTTAATGCATATATTTTGTGGACTCTTTATGTTTTGGATATGTATGTATATTTTAACTTGTATTAGACATACATATGCCTTGAAGATTAAATAAGTAGTTTTATATGATTTTTCATGTTTTTGATGGAATTATGTTTTAAGGAATAATTGAGCTTAATGAAATATTTTTCATGATTATGATCTTCACATATTATTTGTACACTCATATCTATTGCTCATATTTTGTTTCTCATGAGTTATGCTTTATTGGTTAGAGTGATGATTATCATGTGAATTTCAATTTTGTTTTATTCCTTGCTTGAAGGATTTCGTGCTAGTTAACAAGTTTTCTATTTAACTAGTTGCGGTGTTCTTCATTTTGGTAGTGATTTTCAAACAAAACTACATTTTCAAATCTATCTTTGAAAACCCTACCTTCCAAGGGCGGTAGGATGGGAGATCATGTTCATGTATGCCCTAAATTGAAAATCTTTAAAACTTGAATTATGATTGGGTGGTAGATAATATGATGTATACACTTGAACTTATTGTTATGTCAATTGGTATCATTGAACTCTTTCAATTGGTATCATTTTGATCTTCTTGTATACTCATATATGTTTTGTATGTATGTATGCTTTAAATTCCAAGTATATCAATTTCTATTGGTATCTATCTTTCATACATATATATGTTTGTGTTTATGCTAGTGCTTGAGTTTCAATTTGTTTAAATTGATTACTTTTAAATTGTTATCAAGACTATGCATGTCTTTAGTTTGTTTTTCATAAAGGGGGAGAAAATTTGATTTTGTATTTCAATTGGTATTTGTACTCCCACTCTTTATGATTAAAGTTGTTATTTTGAACATATGATATCAACATCAAATTTGTTTATATATTTTCAAAATGAAATATATTCTTACAATTGGTATCAAAATTTGTGTTTAGACATTCAAAATTTGTTATGTTGTTTTACAATTGGTAATTTGTTATGTTTAATTACAATTGGTATCTCAAAAAGTTGTTTAAAGAAAATATTCAAAATTTTGATTTGTAATTCCTATATGCAAGGAGAGCTTAACATCTCTCTTACATATAGATTCATGTTGAGTATATTATAAATTGAGGAGCTTGACAACTCTTCTTTATATGATATACGTGTGTAGGGGGAGCTTCACATCTCCTCTTATGCATTACATAATATGTGTTATGTGAATTGGGGCTTGTCATCCCTTCTTCATGTAATGCATATGTGTAGGGAACTAACTTAGCGTCTTCCTCTTCATGAATGTATATAGCATATAACATATATTGATCCTTGTTTATTGGTATCAAGATGCTTCATTGACATATTTTCTAATTGATATCATGTTTGTAGTCACCCCTTATTGACTTTGTTTTTGTTTTAGACAAAAGGGGGAGAACATTGTCTTATTATTTTGATTGACTTAAAAAGGGGGAGAAAGATTTTTACCCCTCATTTTATCTATGGTTTTGATTGTTTACCCCTTTGTTGATGATTGACAAAAAGGGGAGAAGTATTTGAGTATTATATGCATGCTTATGTTTATATGCATATATTATGTTTTAATCTCAAGAATATTAAGTTTAATTGATATATAGAGTTTGCTTTGTAATTGGTATCTAGAGCTTATTTTGTTTTGAATATTCCATTTGATATCTAGAACCATTTATTGTTTATGCATATGCATGTTTCATGTTTAATATTCATTGCATATATTTATTGTTTATCCCTATGCATGAGTTAAGGGGGAGCTTCCTTGAAGCTTATCTTTAATCCATGCATATATAACTCCATGAGTTTTGTCATCATCAAAAAGGGGGAGATTGTTGGCCCAATGGCCTTCCACTCTAGTTTTGATGAAGATCAACACTCATGTAGTTATGTTTACTAATATTCTTGTGTTTCTAAGTTTCAGATCATTAACAGGATATTAGTTGGTGATTAGCTTCAACAAGATGATTAGAAGCTTATCATGGTGATTCCGGTGCCAAAGCTTAAAGATCATACCTTTGCACTTGGAGAATCACGGAGTTTTGGAGCAAGTCTACTTGAAGATGAAGATCGTCAAGAAGACTTAGGTATCCTAGTTTAGATAGAGTTTTAAATCCATTTGTAAAGCTTAGTTTAGTTGATATGCTCAAGTGAACACAAAACACACACGTTTCATGATTTGGTTTTTAGTTTTCATGAATAATAGATCAAAACAAGTTTACCTTATACCTATGTATATTAGATATGTTCTAGATATACATACATGCTTTAAACTTGCTAGACAAACTTATTTTGACTATCCTATTCATGTTTTGGAAAATTCTAGTTTGATAAAATACAAGTTTTGTTTTTGATAAAATTTGCAAGACTCAAAAATGAATTGATATGTTGATATATGTCTTGAAAATTTTTATCACAAGTTTGGTTATCAAAGTAAAATGATAAAACAAGTTTTAGAAAAACATATTTTTAGAAAAACAGTTTTTATTGTGATTAAAACTATTTTTTAGATTTACTGTGAATTTATGGGATTTTTATTGAGTGAAAAGACCTATTTTCAAATCCCGTATCTGTGCAGAACTGAGGACTGGCTGACAGGCCAAGTCGGTCGACCGGACCGGTCGACCGCACCATAGGCCGGTCGACCGGGACGGTCGACCGACGTGCACAAGTCTGTGCACGTTTTGGAGTCTCTGGGACGGTCGACCGGGCCGGTCGACCGAGATGAGAGTTCTGCTCTCAGGATGTTTCGGTCGACCGGGCTGGTCGACCGCTATTGCCCAACGGTCACATTTTTGACCGTTGGCGGTCGACCGGACCGGTCGACCGGCAGTCTGTCAGACTGCCAACTCAGCCTAACGGCTAGTTTTTCTAGGGGCTATATATACCCCATTTCTCCATTGTTTTGGCTAAGATTTTTAGAGCTAAAAATTCCAGACTTTCTCTAGTGTTTAAAAGAGTTTTTAAAAGGGTTTTAAGCCAAAAAGATTTCATCTTATTTGTTTTTGGGTTTTTGGAAAATCAAAGAAAGCTAGGGTTTTGGATTTTGATTTGGTATTTCATTCTCTATCATATACAAGAGATTTCCCAAGTAGTTTTTCTTTGTTGCTTGTTTCCAAAAACACTTTGATTCCACACTTGAGCTATATCATACTATCCTAAACTATTAGGATCTTTGTTTTGTGGAAAAAGAAAGAAAGAGAGAGTTTTGAGGTTGTTGTTTGTAACCTCTAAGTTGTACACCCTTATTCTTGTTGTATCCCTCTTAGGTAGAGGTGATCGGGTGATTGGTTTGTATCCCTCAAGTGTGAGGTGATTGAGATTGGTTGTGAGCCTCTTTGGTAGAGGTGTTGTTGTTGGTTGTTGTTGGCCTCGGTGGAGGTTGTATTGAGAGAGGAGTTAGGTACTCCTAGAGTTGTAAGAAATCCTCTTTGGTAGAGGTTCCCTCGGTGGGAGTTGAGATAGTGGAAATCCTACACGGTGGTGTAGGCGGGGATGTAGAGCAAGGTGCTCGAACCTCGAAACAAATCTTAGTGTTTGCGTTTTGATCCATTGTCTCTCTAACTCTCTCTCTTATAATTGTGCAAAGCATCATACTCATCATCATATCATACTTGCTTGTGTTGAGCATTGATTCATTCATATCATATATTGCTTGTGTTGTGCCTTGCATTTCTTATTGTCATATCTATTATATGCTTGGCTTGATTGTGTGTATTTCATATTGCTTGGATTGCTTGTGTGTGTGTGCCTAACTTATACTCATCCAACAAGAGCTTCACATAGCACCTCAACCCATTTCAAGGGGAATCAAGGGGAGTTAGTCCAGAGCCTCGCAAGGGGAATTCGGCTACACTTGTTGAATTGTATTAGTTTGTGCATAATTTGCATTAGCTTCCGCATTTAGCGCACTTAGTTTGCAATTAGTTTTCTAGATTAGCATTTACACCTATTCACCCCCCTCTAGGTGTTTTTCAGATTATTTAATTTGGACATCAAGGAAACATTTTCATTTTTCAAAATTTCATTTTCTTTTTTCATACATGCAACCTTAGTTCTAAATGAATCATTTCTTTAAGCATGCAATCAAATTTCTTTTTCAAATTTTTATTATCTTTCTAAGCATGTCATATTTCTCAAGTAATAGTTGACAAAAAGATATGAGGTGATCATATGACATGTCATTATCTTCATCTATCTCGGATTCGGTAGTTACCTCAAGGGGTTATCCCCTTGGACCATATAGCACTTGTTGGAGACGTCACTTCCAACATCCGAATCGCTCCCCGCATAGTATTGTTCATTTTCGCCAAGGGAGAGGAGGGTGTTCCATGCTACAAAAGCCGAATCAATATTAAAAACCCTAGATAAATAATCATCATTTAGGGTACTCTTCAAAGCATGAATGGCTTTGAGTTAGCCTCAATATACTTGCTATTATTAACATATGAATCATTGATGGTAGCAAGATAAACATGAATGCCTAGGGCTTGAGGTACAAGGACATCTTCACCTTCCATATATGGATGTTAAGAATGTCAAACATGGGTGGTGACATGAAGCCATGGTGTTTGTATAAATATTGTGATTAGCCTAAAAAGGAGGATCTTTAACTCTAGGTTGTAAGACCCAAATTCAGAGCACTTGGCTCTGATACCAATTGTAAAATCACCTAGAGGGGGGTGAATAGGTGATGACTAATCTAATGGTCACTAAATGCCAAATAATGCGGAATTAACAACTATTATGACCTAAGCAAACTATTTAAACTAAACACCACGTACAACACAAGAGTGTAGCCGAATTCCCCGTGAAGGGCTCTGGACTAACTCCTCTAGATTCCCCTAGATAAGGGTTGAGGTGCCGCGTTGGCTCTCTTGGTTAAATACAAGTGTTAGCAAACAAACCCAAGCATGTATATCAATTAAGTACAAATGTATATCATGCATATAAAGATAAAGACAAGATAAGTATGCAAGATATAAACAAAGAGACAGAGAGAGAGAGAGTGAGCAATCGCAAACACAAGGGATTTATTTCGAGGTTCGAGCACACTTGCTCTACATCCCCGCTTCGACACACGAAGGATTTCCACTATGCTCGATCCCAATGGATCACTCGGTGCCGCAACACCTACAAGCTCTCGGACTCCTTAGTCGTACACACCGTAAGCCCACCGGATCGCGAGGCCGCACCTCAAACAAACAGTTTCACACACGAACTCGAAACAACCGCGAACGCACTCGTCCGCCTCCTCAAGGAAACAAGAAAAGATCTCTTGGTGATCTAAATACTTTGATCACCAATAAAAACTCTCACTACAACACTCCTATAGGAAGAATGTCAATGGATAGCTCAAGTGTTTGTGTGAGAGAACAAGGATGAGAATGGTGGAGGAAAAACTCAAGAAAATCACTTTTAAACACTCTTGATAAACTCTCCTTTTAATGGAAGTATTGGCTCTAAATTTTGTGGAGAAAAACCTCCTAAAAGAATAAGAAAAACTGGCTTAAAAGTCTCCAAAAATCTTAATAAAACAGCCCCCAAATGGCCCAATTTATAGGACCCAAATTAGCCGTTGGAGGCCTGACAGAACGGTCGGTCGACCGGCCGGTCGGCCGGCCAACGGTCATATTTCAGACCGTTGTGCCATCGGTCGACCGGCGGTCGACCGAGGCCAGGATACAGAGAGCAAGTCTCTCTGTCCGGTCGACCGGTCGGTCGACGGGGGCCTTTCCAGAGAGCAGAGCTCTCTGGACGGTCGACCGGGTCGGTCGACCGGCCCTCCTGTCAGAACTGGCGTGCACGTCTGTGCACGTCGGTCGACCGTGACGGTCGGCCGACTTCAAGCTGCGGTCGACCGTTCCGGTCGACCGGCTGAAGCCAGGAAACAAAGTTAAGGGATTAAAAACTAGGTCTTTTGGCTTAAATAAAATCCCATAAATATAGAAAAAATCTACAAAAATAGTTTTACCAATATACTTTGATAAACAAACATGCTTGCACAAAATCAAGGCATGTTACAAATGATTTGGACTATTTTTGTAATATGGAAAAATTGGCTCAAATGAAAAACAGTATTTTTCAAAACTTGATTTTTCTAAAACTTGTTTTCCAAAACTTCTCTAAATACAAAAACAAGATATTTAAACTCATTTGAAGCATAGAGTGTATGGATATAATCCACTACACAAACATGGTGAAATATCTATGTTTTTGACATTATGCACTAAACATGATTTTGGATAAAACATGTATATAAGAAATACCAAAAACCAAAATGATATTTTGTAAAATAGAAAATCTTTTGTAAACACAAAACTATCAAGAGTGTGTGTGTATATGTACTTGAGCAATCCACCAACTATTCTATCCTTTACATTTTAACTAAAAACAAAATCTTACTAATACAAACCTAGACACAAGTCTTCATCTTCTTGAAGTCTTCACTTGAAGTCTTCTCATCTTCTTGACTTGGTCCAAACACGATCCATAGAGCTAGACTCCTCTTGAGTACTTGATGTGGTCTTGATGCACAAGCTCTTGAATCAAATCGTGCTAGCTCCAAAACTTGACTTCAAATCCTTTGTTGAAGCTATGCACCTACTAAGATCTTGATCAAGAATCTGTCACTAATTAAACACAAGATCATTAGTACTATAACTACGTGAGTTGATCATCATCAAAACTAGAGTGATGGGCCTTTGGGCCAACAAAAACAAGCTCTTTCACTTCTAATTAATTACAAACCATTCCGCAATCAAACAATAGTTGTTCCACAAAAACAAAAATAAAAATGGAGATTCTGAAGGCAATTGCATATGCCAAGAGTTAATCAGATTGCATATGCCAAGAACTCCAATTGACAACATGCTGGAGGTCGAGGTCGAGCGGCGTGCTGGAGGTTGAGCGACGAGAGTCGAACGATGTGCTGGAGATTGACTGTCCTCCTGGTCGTGCTGAAATCAAGCTCGAGATCTGAGAATGAAAGAGATCATAAGAGAGGGATTGTGAGAGAGAGAGAGAGAGAGAGATTGGGGCAGAGACTATGGCAGCAGCGAGAAGGGAGCTAGAGAGAGGGGGAGAGAGTCATCTGGTCCCGAGAGAGAGAGGGAGAGGGAGAAAATAGCTGGCACAACTGCTTTTAATTGAGCCATGTGGGGCCCACGAAACAGGTGGAGTTGAATTGATTGTGAAAACAACTGGATCGTTTGATCAAATCCAATGGTCCAAACTTGATTTCGCACTGAAAAGACTCATGCGAATTTTTCGTAGGTGAAGACTCCTCTCTCTATATATATATATATATATATATATATATATATATATATATATATATATATATATATATAGAGGTTACTGTACCTCAGCCGGCAGGCTGAGAGAGTTTCTCAGCCGGCGGGACGTGGCTGAATATATGCCACATATCGGCCGTAGAGTGTAGGCGCCAAAAAAATCAAAAAAGATCCCGCCTAAACAATCGTGGAACAAATTGACAAAAATACCCCTTTTAATTCTAAACTGGAATAACTTTCAATTTTATATGACAACTGCGACACAGTCGCAGTCACTAGTCGCTATAACATCTGCGACCCTAGTCACATTCTATCTCGCTATAACGTCTGCGACCCTAGTCGCATTCTATCGTACAGTAATGCGACCTCCTTCAGTACTGCGACCAAAGTCGCAATCTTCTTTCGCATGCCTTATGTATTAAATGAAAGTAATTAATATTCTTTCTACCATGATACAACAACAGTTTAGAAAAAAGAGATGCAATAATGTTAATATCGATAAAGGAAAGATGTGCACCATACGTAATCTAAAGATGTAGACAAATAATTCTATAAAAAGTTAATTTCTACTTCAAGCATTAAACCTCTGGTAAAAGAAACTCTTCGGATTCTCCCGCAATAAATCTTCAATTAAATATTTAATTTTTTTACCACTTCCTACCATACTCAACCCTCACCTGTAACAATTATTATTACTATTCATGTTCTTTCACAATATTGACCTTTATATAATGGTTGTAACTAATATATTATCTCATACCTGAAAACTATATTTTTGCTCTTCCTTTTCAATTTGATTTCAAAAAACTTCCACAAAATAATTCATTCTTGAATCATGTCTTCCCCATCTTCTTCCTCTGAACACTTAGATTTCAACTTCAATCGTTCCCCGCCGGTCCTTTTTCTCAGGATATTCTAGTGAATCTGATACCAGTCTGGACTTCACTCCTTTTGACTATCTCACTACATCAAATAATGTATTAACTGATCCTCCTATTCATGAGGATAATGAAGATTTCATGTGGGTTAGTGAGGAAGACATTATTCCTCTGCCACTTGACGGAGACATGCTTGATGAAAGCATGTCCTCTGATGCTGTAGGCTCGCTTTCTGGCAACGGGTCAGACGAAGAACTTGATAGAGACGATCCATTCTGGGAGTTTATCAGTGAAACAAAAAAACCTCAAAAACAGGAAGATGATGAGGAAATAAGTGATGAACAGGAAGAGCAGAAGAATGAAGACGACGAATCTGCTTATGATGGTGATAATGACGAAGATTAGGATTTCCTGATCTTCTGATATTCAACCTTATTTTGTCTTCTTTTAAAAGCTTTTAATTCTGTTTTTTTGTAAGGTCTCTTTCTTACTAGATTAACTTATAAGCTCTTTTAATTACATATGAAACTGCGACTGCTGTTCTTAAATACTGCGACCATAGTCGCAGTGCTAGGCCTCTTTCTCACTAGATTAACTTATAAGCTCATATCAAACTGCGACTGCTGTTCTTAAACACTGCGACCATAGTCGCAGTGCTACTACACATGCAATAAGTAAAAATAATTCATACTTTATAAGCAAAACATATAAAAACATATGTAAACTGCGACTATAGAATCAGTACTTATTCACCGTTATTACATTTAACTTAGCAAAAAAATTCATCAAGAAAATGCAGTCGAGTGTATTGCGACCATAGTCGCAGTCCAAAATCGCATACTATATGTAAAAACCAATTTAATAGTTCATAGGAGGATCAGACAACAGTCAGAAATGAAGAACAAAATATATAAAATAATACATAAACTGCGATTATACTATCGCTCTCGTTAAGTACTGCGACCATCGTCGCGGTAATGCGACCATAGTCGCAGTCTAGGATCGCATACTATATGTAAAAAAATAATTTAATAGTTCATAGGAGGATCAGACAACAGTCAGAAATGAAGAAAAAAATATATAAAATATAAAAATATAATAAACTATACATATCCACTGTCTTTTACCGACATAGTAGCTTTTCATAAGGGGTATCTAGTAATTTAACTTCTTCCTATAAGCGGGCCGCAAATTAGTGGCGCTTCAATCTTGAGCCACGTCACCGCAGGCTGACAGAGTTCTCTCAGCTGCAGGCTGATATACATTTTTCTCATATATATATATATATATATATATATATATATATATATATATATATATATATATATATATATATATATATATATATATATATAGAACGGTGTTATTGTAACTTATTTGCAAACATTGTGAACTTTTTCAAACATTGTCAACTGAGGAAAAAAGAAATCCAAAGAGGAAATCTTTGGGGGAAACTTAATACAACTAGCATATGCCTAACTATTACAAGTAGGGTTTAACGACGACAGTCCCCGTTAACTCCATCAAGTTCGCATGCTCTCTGAAGCCAGCAAGCTTCACTGATCAGGTTCTCTCTTCTTCTTCTTTCTTTTTTTGTCTTTTTTTTTAAATCTTTTTCTTGATAGATTGTTTCGGCTGAACGAATAAGATCGAATCTTGATTTCGCTTTTAGGGTTTCTTGAACTGCTTTCGTGATTCGAAAGATTCCCCGGTGCTCCATATATCTAGCCTCTGTTAATTGTACTTTGTTCCTAAAGTAAAGATTGGATTTTTTTAATAATTTGTTCCTCATTGGTTACTACAAGATTTGATTATTGTTGTATTTAGGACTTATATTATTTTTGCTGGCTACTGGCGTGCTCTATGAATGTGGTAGACGAAATCGAGCAGCGGCCACAGATTATTAGAATTTAGTTGTGATAGGGTTTATGTTGATACTTATTGTGGAGGAAAATTCTTGAGGAATTTCCCCACACCATGAGTTGTAAGTGAAATATGTAAGTGAATGAACGTGTGTAAGCAATCGCAAACAACAGATATTTATGTGAAAATCCTGAAAGAGAAAAATCACGGGAAAGAGAGTCCACTATAATGTCACAGAATTACAATGAATTTAGCAGAGTGATGCTGTGATTACAATTTCTGATTTTGATGTGGTAATCAGAAGCCAACCCCTTTCTTGATAGAGAAGGAGATATATTTATACTCGCTTGAGTTGTCTTCGTGAGGATCCGATATAACCTGTCGGAGTGACCGTAAGAAGCTTTCGTCTTTTAAAAGAGCCCCCGTGTAGGTCTAGTTGTCAAGGTGAGAATCTATTATAGGCTGTATGAGTAACCATCAAGAGCGCTTCTGTTTTTTCAGGAGTGACTCCATGTAGGTCTTGCAAGATTCCGTGCGGGCTTGTATGTTGCTTCAACATCTTGATTCTGATTCTTCTTGGATGAATAAACTATGGTCTATGTTTCTCCCCTTCATTCTCTCGTTTGGGAGAGCAACTGGTTTCGCCCCGAGTAGCATTCTCGATCCGTATGTATTTCTGAGCTCGAGACAAGATATCCCTCATCTTGATGACTTCATACTTCACCAAGTGTTTGTACGAGTGGGAGACTTGCAACCTACAGATGAACGCAGTGCAGCCTCATTGCAGCTATACACTAAGGCTATTTGGCTTAAAAATAACAGACGACAACTTCATCTAGATCATGAGGAGGTGATTGATGTTTTTCTTAAGGTCCCATCGGGAAGCGTATTAGTGATAGAAATCATGTTTTACCTCTTTGACGCTCCGAAGCAGTGTCTCGGGAGAGAGTAAAACCAATCATAAGCGTTGCCTTTGAGACTGGATAGAACACGCGACTCAAGAGGAGGTCATCGTGAGAGTGGACCGCCATTTATCTTGGTATTGTCGGAGGTGTTGGATAGGATCAGTCGCCCCAGAGTAGCACTTGAAGCTTAGCGTGATGAACTTTTTGAGAAAGCGGTGAAAGGTGATTTCCTTTGAGAGTGGTGAGCTGAAGGTTCTCAAGCAGCAAGGCTTCACCTCCTTTCGGAGTTATTGACTTACTTTCTCGATATATTGCGAATAATCTTAATGTCTTCGATGAGAGGTGTTGGCCTGGAGTCCTTTCATCCTAATTTTGATGATGACTAACTTATGAAGTTATGTTACTACTGATCTTTGTTTATTAAATTTTAGATATTGATCAAGATCTTAGTTGGTATTTTAACTTCAACAAAAAGACTCGAAGTTGAGATTCAAAGCTATCACGTGTTGATTCAAGAGCTCCCATTTAAAGATCGCATCAAGTACTCGAGATGGAGTCAAGCTCGTTTGGATCGAGTTTTGGATCGAGTCGACTTGGAGAAGAAGATCTACAAGAAAATTTTGGTATAGGTTTATTTATTAGTTTAGATCTTGTGTAAGGATAGAATAGTATTGAATTGCTCAAGTTCATTCACACACAAGTTCATTTATCGCTTTCATGATAAATAGTTTTGGTTTCGGTATAACCGTTTCATTTTAAAAGTTAACGTTTACATGATTTATATCTACATAAAAATAAGTTTCATGGTTTATATATGTGTTGATTCTATCTACACATATTAGAGCTTTATTATTTAGAAAAACTTATTTCTATGAGGTCATGTACTTCGGTTCAACATGCATACAGTTTTGAGTTTCAGATTATCAAGTATGCATATATCGATTTCATGAATAGATTCCATCAAAAGAAGTTTACATGGTTTATATGTATATTGAATTTTATCTATATACATTGATGGTTTATATATGTTTAGAAAAACTTATTTTGTTATATCTAGTTCATGTGTTTAAGTTTTATTTTTATCAAAACTTATTTTGATATTTATTATCAAAAATAAGTATATATCATTTACTATGTGTATATGATTCTATCCATACACACTATACTTCAAATGTATTTCAATATCTTATTTTTGTATTTATACAAGTTTTAGAGAAATCAGATTTTCATTTCAAAGCTGATCCATGTGCCCGATCTGGTGTAATTCTCTTTTGGTCATGTAGCCAACCCCAAATACTTGGGACAAATGCTTAGTTGTTGTTATAGTTGTTGTTGTGGATTTTCATTTCAAAGTTTGGGTTTTGAAAAATACAGTTTTTTTATTTATGCCTAAATTGTATGCCTAAAAAATAGTCTACTTGTTTGTAATATGTGTTGATTTTTGATCACACATATTTGGACTTAAAATGTATTTATATGAACTTACTTTTGTGAAATTTATGAGATTTTATTAGAATTTATATAGGTTTTAAAGTCCATGTATTAAACCCTCAAAATTGCAGTTTTGGGCCGCTTATGGTCGACCGACCGGTCGAACGCAGGCTGGCTCGATCGACCGACCGGTCGACCGACGTGCACATATGTACATGCCCAATGGGCGGTCGACCGACTGGCTCAACCCTACTTTCGGGTGGGCCCCGGTCGACCGGGCAGTCGACAGACAAAGAGTTATACTCGCTGTGCTTTGAGGGCGGTCGACCGATAACCCCAACGGTCAGATTTTTGATCGTCGATGGTCGACCGACAGTTTAATCTAAGCCTAACGGCTATTTTTTGAACCGTTATAAAGGGTTTTTGAGCCAGTTTGATTAAGATTTTTAACAAGTTTTCAAGAGCTATATTGCCTACTTTCTGAAGAGTTTTTAATAAGTTTTTCGAGCTAAAATTCTATATCTTTATTTCTCCACACCACAAGTTGTGAGTGAGATTTGTAAGTGAATGGATATATATGAGCAATCACAAACAATAGAGATTTACGTGAAAAACTCGAAAGGAAAAGACCATGAGAGAGAGAGTTCACTATAATATCAGAGAATTGCAATGAATATAGCAGAGTGATGCTGCGATAACAATTTTTTGGGCTTTGATGTGGTAATCAGAAACCAACCTCTTTTTCGATGGAGAAGGAGATGTTTATACTTGTCTGAGCTGTCTTCGTGGCTGTGGATATTTGAATCCACATGACTGCATGCTTTGCATGTTATGATCTCCATGCAACCACCCAGATCACGTCGCTTAATTGTTGGAGTCGCCATGCAGAGATATTTGACACTATCCATAAAAACCTGTATTGATATTGAGGCGTTATAACATTTAAAACATGAGGATGATGTGGCAGCGTAGCTGGATCAGTGAATCGTAGAGATCATGCTATCCAGTTGTAAGTAGTACAGGAGTAGTAAGCTCTAGAGGGTCTTCGTGTCGGAGCCTTGGATGGCTGCGGGAAGGGTCTTCATACTAATAGAAAAGGTTCTTATACTGATTGTTGGCGTCCCGGAGAGTCGTGCACCTCCGTTTCAGTAATGAATCCGGGTGAGTGATGTCTGATCAAATGTGAGCTCTGGGCGAGGCCCGAGGCTTTTTTCTTGGGCCATGTCAAGCTTGTAGGTGAGTTGGGGCCGCTGGTAGAGAAGCGAAGCCTCTAGGTGTGTGGACACGTGTCATAATCTTAATGAGGATCAAAATCTGACCACTACACTTATGAAGAGAGTAAGCTTATACACTTGTGAAGAGAGTAAGCGCAGTGAACTACAAAGATAGACAACCCTTAGAATGATCAGATGGTAAATACTCTCTTTCACCTGTCAAATATTTCATGCAGTGCACAAAATGAGGTGCTGCGTAATATATTAATTTTTGCCTTGAAGCAAATTGTCAAAATTGGTTTATATCTCTTCATCCAAAAGAAATGAAAGCATGTTTTTAGAGTCGCTCTCTGTGTTTAGATTCTTGACCAATTAAGGCTGTTAGTAATGCATATTATTCATTATATATGATTTTAGGCAACCAGCTTAATTACTGAGAAAATTGGCACCAATGTTGAGAGTCTAAGTTTGTTTGCCTATTTTAAATTGAGTAATGCATATCATTTATACCAACATTTCAACATCAGTCTATAGAGTAGCATGCTATGATATAGATTTTTACATATTTTACCATACAGGGTTAACTTCTAGTCTACTATACATGGTATTGTACTTTTGAGTATTGGAAGTAAAATGTGTTTGTGTTAAGATTATAAATATATATCCTGCGATGTTTTAGGATAGTGGTGAAGTTGTTAAGATGGTACCACAGCAACCCCAGATTCAAATCTAGCTTGGCCCACATTTTAAGCAAATTACATACAGCCTAAGAGGCCTACAGAAAATGTTCATGCCCTGTGGAGAAATGTTAGTGGTGTAGAAGTATATTCCTCAGATTCTCACCATAACTTCAGGATTATGTTGCATTGACATTATCATATTAGAGCTGGAAGTGTAAGTCATGAAAAGTCATGTACAAAAGAAAGTATGGAAGAGGCTACTCGAGTAACTTGATATTTACAATTATTTTTTTTTTCCCTTTCAATTTCATCCCTTCTTGATTGCAGCACATACCTTTATAGGTTACATCCTTTCATAAGAGTTTTCGCGTGTTCCTACTCACAAGGAGTTCCACATAGTCCCATGGTTTACACAGGCCTATATACTGGTTATGCCTTAACATCCCATACAGTTAGTATTTTTGAGTTTAAGCATCATTGCCCTGAAATAGTTGAGTTTTGGCTGATATTACCTCTGGCAAAACTAGTTATTCATTAATATCGAGAAGTGATAGACCTCCAACCATTGTTTTAAAAAAGCGGCAGGCAGGACCTAGGTGTTTTTCTATTTTTTAAAATTTTAAATTTTTTTCGATGTATTACATATTAAAAAAAAATATAAGAAAATCACAAAGAAAGGAGTAGCAGCAACACCCAGCAGCACTAACAACATTAGCAACAACATAAGAGGAGGAGGAGCCAAGGAGTTGCTAAGAAGAAAAGAGAAAAGAAGACAGAAAGAAAAGGCAACAATGTCAGAAAAAGAAGAGAAGAAGGAAGAAGGGAGGAACCACTTCAGGTGTGGATGCTAGGGTATCTGCCCCTCTATCTGATTGACTCATATGTCAAGTGAAGTGGGTTGGACCCTCTTTAAAGAGAGTTCAACCCGCTTAACTAAAAAAGTAAAATTTAGAAAACGGCTCACCCAGGCGGCCAGGCACGAAGCGTAGTAGCCCAGGAGCCAACTCTATGTAGGCGGCGCCTATACGGAGGCCTGGGCCAATTTTAAAATACTGCCTCCAGCTCAATTTCTAAACCAAGTTCTCTGTGAAGTGATACCTCAACTCGTGTAATATTAGTAATGATGATTAGAGAAGTCCTTTTGGCTAAGCATTCATGGTGGACATGAATGTCCTATCTTGGCTGTCAAAGGAGCAAATAACATTGTCTTTAGTCAAAGCATTTACTAAGTGATTTTTAGTAAGTAAATAAGTGGTTTTTGGTGGATATTGCTTTTATTAGAGTAACTAGCCTGCATATCAAGAAGTTAACTGAAAAGAATTTTGAAGGGCATGCAATTCAAACAAATGTTGCCTCCAATGATATTTTTGTAAGCATAGTTTCATATTAGACATGGTACATGAATTTGTTGTTTTGGTCTCAACTGAGGAGCATACTTAACATAATCTTTGGCAGAAGCAGATATGTTACAGTAAAACGCTACGTATATAGAAGTTTAACTAAATTTTCTTTGAAGCTATGCAATTCAAGCAGAAATTAACGCCAACGATGTTTCTCAAAACAAGTCTACCGAATAATCCAGTGAGAACTGAGAATGTATATTGACTTGAGGTATCACTTAATATTAGACTTGGTCATGGAAGGAGAAAGTTTCATGGAGATTTACAGATCAATGAACAACTGACTGATGGCTTTAATGAGATAGCACGCACAGGAAAACTCAACTAGTTCAGATGTACATATAATAGATGGTCATTTTTAGTTCTAGATTAACTTGTAATCTTGAAAGGTCTAGAATAGTTTGACATAAAGCATACTATACTCATACAACTCTGTAGAATTCTCTAGTGAGAGTGAAATACGTAGAGCTCTCTCCAGAAAAAGGATGTGAAATGGAAAGAAATATGTAGTTCTAGAAATATCAACCGTGGCCTACGGTGAGGGATAAAGAGGTAACAATAAAGGAATGGAGTCAGATAAAACTCTTCAAGTTCAAATTATTCTCACATCTACTGATATTGCTTCATAGGCATAGAAAACATGTTAAAAAAAAACGTTATAATGTCCCTATATCAAAGCATAACATCTATCTGCCGTCTGAGAACCCTCTTAGGATATTGTCTAAGTACAACTTGCAGAAGATGCACCAATTGTACTCTATAATTGACCTAAGCATATATAAATTAGAATTTATTCAATATATTTTTTCTTCAAGTTGGTGTCTTTTTTCAATGTCCAATTTCAATATTTTACTCTTTTTCACCGAAATCAAAATATTAGAGTGAGTCAATGTCACTGGTTACTTGGCTACTGTCTGCGAAATACACATGAAAAGGAAAAGGGACAAAACATGAAAATTAGTACCAGCAGAATTATGTTTTAATTTATGTCATATTTGTTGCTTGCTGCTTATTCCAGCAGGTGGAAGATCTTCAAACGTGAAGTTGGATTCAAAGGGAATGACACGGAGCTTTCCTTTTTTGAGGTCTTCGCATTTCTCGATTCTGCTGTGCAGTGTGTATCTCGTTCTGAATTTGTTATTTCACTTGCAATAGCCTTGGTTCTTGCACAAATGTATAAATAACTGCCAAACAGATTTTTTTTTTTTTTTTTTTTTTTGCCATTTGGAGCTGATATCTGCATTGGTTGCACAGGCAAAGCCTGATACAATGGCGAAAGTCTGATGATGTTGCCCTTCCTTTTGATAAGTCACCCTATGAACTTGGTGCGGAAGATGAAGACATGGCAATCTAGCTCACCTAATCTTCATGTATTACATTTATGTGGTCAGTATATTCACAGTAAGGCTTGTTGGGTATTCTGCTTAACAAGAATCAATCTGACAACTTATCAAGATCACTGAGATATCATCAATCTAATTGGCCAGGTCGGCAAATATCAGGTGGGAGGTTTTCCGTTCAAAGAACGTTCCTTAATTCAAGAACCACCTTTCAATTTCCTTCCTTGGTTTAAGCACCAATTAGACTGAATCCAAGTCAGTCACAATATACTGTAAAGTATATCCCCTGTATAAAGGATTTAATCCACTTATACAGTTTCACTTAGACTGAATCTAAGTCAATCTCGATATACTATAAAGTATATCCCCTGTATAAAGGACTTAGTCCACTTATACAGTTAATTGAAGTGAGGTACGCTTACAGCGAATCTCCTTAAGACAATTACGTCCCCCGCACGGTGCTTACGGGATAATAGACGCTGGTCTCCCAAGATACAACACTTCTTCACGGTATTTGGACAGCACTACCAAATACCGTACGGTCGAACCGTAGTCAACCAGTACCTACACAAGATTAGCAAAACAGCGGTATAATGACAAATTTCAAATGAATATTTGTCTTACTCTTTTGGAGGAACACCCACTGTTGAGAACGTAGGAAGGTTGAAGAATTTTGGCAGAATCTCCTTTAGGAAGTAGCTTCGGATTCCCACTTCACTTGGAAGTCGCGGATTCCCACTTCGTTGGAAGTCACTTCTGGAAGTCGTGGATTCCCACTTCGCTGTTGGAAGTCGCCCTGGAAGTCCTACTTCGCTGGAGCCCAGTTCAGAACGGAGTCAGAACTTTAGAGAGAGAGAGTGAGATCTTTCAGAAGAGAGAAAGGAATCTCAGTTTGGTGTGTCTGAGAATGAACCCCTGGGGCGCTTTTTATAGCGCTCCGGAGGGGTATTCTCGTCCGCCAAATCCCAGCAGTTGCGACGGTTCGGACAGAACCGTCGCAACCGATCAACCGCTCTGTCGGTTTTCCGACAGCGGTTGGCGAACGGTCGGATCCGTTCGCGCGGACGGACACCCGTTGGAGTTTTCGAATCCTTTTACGGGCGGGTTGGATTAACGGACCCTGATTCAAAAAGAGAACCAGGTAGGGAACTCAGATCAGGCCCAGGCCCAGGCACGGACCCCGACCCGAGCCCGGCCTGGCACCGGCACCGGCGCCGGCGCCGGCCGGCCGGCCGCCGCCGCCGCCAGCGGCGGCGCGCGTGCGTGCACGTACGCACGTACGTGCATAGTTCCCTCCTATTCGCGCGCGAAAACTCCAAGTACCCAAAGGGCACACCCTTTGGTCTCATTTTTCTCTATTTATACTCCATATACTTCCATCACATGGCCAATGTGGGACTAAATGCTTGTAGCTAAATTTAGTCCCTTTTGGCTTTGAATTAGGCAATCTTTGGACTTGAATATCTCATTCATTCGAAGTCGGAATTGAACATGTAAATATACCACGTTCATCACAAATGGAAGGAGAACACACTCCAACCATCATCCGGTTGATTTGATCAACGGATCTCGCCATAATTCATCTCGAAGATTCAGCTTTATATTCTTCAATTCCAACAATCCCCCACAATGAATGGAGATTCAAGGAAATGACACACAAAGAGACTGACTCTATTGTGTAAGGTACTTGAGAAAAGAAACTGCATAAGGATAGGTGAACTAGGTCTTGAACCTTCCATAGTGAAAGCTTTATCGGACTTACTGGCTAATCAGTGAACTAGGTCTTGAACTGTTAGCCGTTAGTGTAAGCCTAGTCAACAAGCTTCACACAGTGACTTTCCAAATCAACTTTGGTTCTCTGTTGTGTCCGTTTTGGCCCTGGACATTCTTGGTTTCAGAGAGTATCTTTAGGGAATAACAGCCTCCATAGAGATTCCCAAAGAGCCGACCCAACTCTATACTCACATAGGTGATGGACCTATTTAGAGTAGTCTACTCTACTCCACTTGTTTAGTAACAAGATATAGGCATCATTAAAAGCGTTAAGCTTATCCTTAATCCACTTGTAGAAAAGCACTTATGTGCACCATAGGAATGGATTGGAGTCAAGCTCCAAGTGCATACTTGCTGAGTCAATCATAACTAGTTTTTCCTCTTGAACTTAGTCCGTGGGATCTCCAGTCGCTAAGTGAGGTTTCCATTAAGCTGACTTGGTAAGGTTAGGCTTTTAGACCCATTCCCCTCGATGCGCAGTTTATACGCTCTCCACTTAAACCTTTAGTAAGCGGATCCGCTAAATTATCCTTTGACGATACAAAGTCAATAGAGATAATTCCATTTGAGAGCAACTGCTTCACGGTATTATGTCTACGACGAATATGTCTAGACTTACCGTTGTATATCACATTTTGTGCCCTAGATATAGCTGCTTGATTATCGCAGTGTATACATATAGCGGGCACTGGCTTTTGCCATAATGGTATATCTTCTAAGAATTGTCGAAGCCATTCTGCTTCTTCTCCAGCCTTATCTAAGGCTATGAATTCCGATTCCATAGTGGAACGGGTAATACATGTTTGCTTAGAAGATTTCCAAGATACCGCTGCTCCTGCTAGAGTAAATACGTATCCGCTAGTTGATTTTGATTCCTCAGAATCTGCAATCCAATTAGCATCACTGTATCCTTCCAGTACAGGAGGATACTTTCCATATCTCAAGGCATATTCCTTGGTATGTGATACGTAACCCAATACTCGTAGTAGAGCGGTCCAATGTAGATCACTAGGATTACTAGTGTATCTACTTAACTTACTTACAGCGTAAGCAATATCGGGTCTAGTGCAATTCATTAAATACATTAGACTTCCGATAATCTGCGAATACTCCAACTGGCGTATTCCAGTTCCTGTATTCTTATGAAGGTGGATGTGTGGGAGAAAAGGATTTGTATTCTCCTTTATCCCATGGTCCTTGAATCTTTCTATCACGTAGTGAGATTGAGATAGACTGATTCCATCTGGTGTTCTAGTAATTTTAATTCCTAAAATTACATCAGCAACCCCTAGATCCTTCATATCAAAACTGTTGGATAACATTCGTTTAGTGGACTTAATAATCTCAATATTAGTCCCAAGTATCAACATGTCGTTTACATAAAGACAAACAATGATACATGCGTTTCCAACTGTTTTCGTGTAAACACACTTATCGCATTCATTGATAGTGAATCCATCTTTGATCATGACACTATCAAATTTCTCATGCCATTGTTTTGGAGCCTGCTTTAAACCATATAAGGATTTTACCAATTTACACACCTTGTGTTCTTTTCCCAGAAGTCTTATCTGCTTCCCGTTTGTACGGAAAGATATCTTCAAAAAACACAGCATCTCGAGATTCGATAATCATGTTTACATGAATATCTGGTATTTCTGATTTATGAACCAGAAACCTATAGGCACTACTATTCAAGGCATAGCCTATGAATACGCAGTCTATAGTTTTTGCTCCCAACTTAGTCTTTTTAGGTAATGGTGCTAGCACCTTTGCAAGGCACCCCCACATTTTGAGGTAATGGTAGGAAGGTGTCCTTCCATGCCATAACTCGAATGGTATAAGACCAAGTTTCTTGTGGGGTACTCTATTTAGAATATGATTTGCAGTTAATAGAGCTTCCCCCCACAAGTTCTGCGGAGCTCCAGAACTTACGAGCATGGAATTAACCATCTCCTTCAAAGTTATGTTCTTCCGTTCAGCAATTCCATTCTGCTGAGGAGTGTATGGTGCTGTAGTTTGATGTATTATACCAAAACTAGCACATAACTCACTAAAATCATTTGATTCATATTCTCCGCCTCTATCGGATTTTAGAATCTTGATTTTCTTGTTGAGTTGATTCTCAACTTCGGCTTTATATGTTGTAAACATATTTATTGCCTCATCTTTACTGTTTAAAAGATACACATAACAGTATCTTGTACAGTCATCAATAAAAGTAATGAAATACTTTTTACCGCCTCTAGTTGGCATAAATTTCAAGTCACACAGATCGCTATGAATTAACCCTAAAGGTTCTGTATTTCGATCTATTGAGTGAAATGAATTTTTAGCCAACTTGGCCTCAACACAAACCTCACACTTGCGAATTTCTTCCAAGTTGAGTTTAGGAATATATCCCAGATTAGAAAAGTTCTTTAAAGACTTGTAATTTACATGCCCTAATCTAGCATGCCACAAATTAGGAGACTCAAGCAAATAAACAGAAGAATTTTCTTTATTTATAAGCTTCGGGTACAGATACACAGACTTTTTGTCTACCACTGCAACATTGTCTTTAAAAAGACAATCAACAAGATTCTTGTTTTGTTTGAGACGGCTGCGACATTCATTCGCCTTATGCCCCTCTTTGTTGCAGATGTAGCAAGTTCCCTTGAAGCGCATGTTCTTGCCTTCTTGGACCTTGCCTTTGTACCCCTGGGAAGTCTTCTTCCGCTTTAAGCCTTTGGAAGTAGACGCTTTCCCCTTTGAGTCTTCGATCACATTAGCTTTTGCTTCGTAGGAGTTCTTGCTGGTCCTTTTCTCGGACTTGCGGTTGTCCTCCTCGATACGAAGCCTCACAATGAGATCTTCCAACTTCAACTCCTTTCGCTTGTGCTTAAGGTAGTTCTTGAAATCTCTCCACGCAGGTGGGAGTTTCTCCACGATAGTAGCAACCTGAAAATTTTCAGGTAGGATCATACCTTCAGCTTCTATCTCGTGCAAGATAAGTTGGAACTCTTGCACCTGACTAATTACAGTCTTGCTGTCCACCATTTTGTACTCCAGAAATCGTCCAACGACGAACTTCTTGGTACCAGCATCCTCAGTCTTGTACTTCTTGTCAAGACTGATCCATAACTTCTTTGCCGTTGTGATAGGACTGTAGACATTGTAAATAGAGTCATCCAGTCCATTTAAAACATAATTTCGGCAAAGGAAGTCACATTGAGTCCATGCATCAGTTGCAGGCTCTGGTGGATCTTCTTCCAGGAATCTGGCCAGATGAAGAGTGGTCAAGTAGAAGAGCATCTTCTGTTGCCACCTCTTGAATTCTGTGCCATCAAATTTTCCTGGCTTCTCCGGCTTCGGGTTAGGAAGTGGAGTAGGCATCAATGCTTGTAGCATGTTTGGTGCCTTACTTGAGCTATCTTGATTTGTCTCAGACATCTTCTGCAAGTTCAAGCAGAACAGAAGTAAGAAACTTAATTGTCTTAAGATTGTTGGGTATTCTGCTTAACAAGAATCAATCTGACAACTTATCAAGATCACTGAGATATCAACAATCAATTGGCCAGGTCGGCAAATATCAGGTGGGAGGTTTTCCGTTCAAAGAACGTTCCTTAATTCAAGAACCACCTTTCAATTTCCTTCCTTGGTTTAAGCACCAATTAGACTGAATCCAAGTCAGTCACAATATACTGTAAAGTATATCCCCTGTATAAAGGATTTAATCCACTTATACAGTTTCACTTAGACTGAATCTAAGTCAATCTCGATATACTATAAAGTATATCCCCTGTATAAAGGACTTAGTCCACTTATACAGTTAATTGAAGTGAGGTACGCTTACAGCGAATCTCCTTAAGACAATTACGTCCCCCGCACCGGTGCTTACGGGATAATGGACGCTGGTCTCCCAAGATACAACACTTCTTCACGGTATTTGGACAGCACTACCAAATACTGTACGGTCGAACCGTAGTCAACCAGTACCTACACAGGATTAGCAAAACAGCGGTATAATGACAAATTTCAAATGAATATTTGTCTTACTCTTTTGGAGGAACACCCACTGTTGAGAACGTAGGAAGGTTGAAGAATTTTGGCAGAATCTCCTTTAGGAGTAGTAGCTTCGGATTCCCACTTCACTTGGAAGTCGCGGATTCCCACTTCGTTGGAAGTCACTTCTGGAAGTCGTGGATTCCCACTTCGCTGTTGGAAGTCGCCCTGGAAGTCCTACTTCGCTGGACCCTGATTCAAAAAGAGAACCAGGTAGGGAACTCAGATCAGGCCCAGGCCCAGGCCCAGGCACGGACCACGGACCCGAGCCCGGCCCGGCACCGGCGCCGGCGCCGGCCGGCCGCCGCCGCCGCCGCCAGCGGCGGCGCGCGTGCGTGCACGTACGCACGTACGTGCATAGTTTCCTCCTATTCGCGCGCGAAAACTCCAAGTACCCAAAGGGCACACCCTTTGGTCTCATTTTTCTCTATTTATACTCCATATACTTCCATCACATGGCCAATGTGGGACTAAATGCTTGTAGCTAAATTTAGTCCCTTTTGGCTTTGAATTAGGCAATCTTTGGACTTGAATATCTCATTCATTCGAAGTCGGAATTGAACATGTAAATATACCACGTTCATCACAAATGGAAGGAGAACACACTCCAACCATCATCCGGTTGATTTGATCAACGGATCTCGCCATAATTCATCTCGAAGATTCAGCTTTATATTCTTCAATTCCAACAACTCATTCCATATCAAAGTATATTGATAACCAAATTCTATATTCCTGTCTATTGGGTTCAGGAGAGGATAAAGACTGCCCTAGAGGGAGAGTTAAGCTCAGTGCGTTCATGGATGACATGGTGTAGGAAGAGAGAGGAAGAGAGAGGAAGTCGATTGTAGGAAGAGAGAGGAAGTCGAGGAAGTCAACGACGAGGAAGCCAAGGTAAAGAAGAAACAGCAGCAGCAGACACCAGTCGACCGCCCGGTCGACTGGTGTGCACCAACATGCACAGGCCATCGCGGTCGACCGCCCGTCGACCGCAGAAGGAGAACGGTCGGCCGCCGGTCGACCGACTGACATGGCCTAACTCTCGGTTGGGCACGGTCGACCGGCACGATCGATCGGGACTTGGGTCTGTCGACCGACCGGTTGACCGATAGTCGGATCTGGACTGAATTCGGAAGGTGTTCTGAATTGGAAACGAGTCCAATAAAGAATCTGATTCTCCTAGGCTTCCTTGGGTATAAATAGAGAAAAGAATTCTCTTCATATGTAAGGCTTGCAATTGTATTGATTATCGAATCAATAAAGAAATCTCTCTTCCTTACCCCGAGGACGTAGACAAATTTGCCGAACCTCGTTAATTCTTGTGTTTGGTTTTCTTCTATTATTTATTGTTCTTGTTGTTGATAGTTCTTCTCTATTACATCTGTGGCTTAAGAGTTCCTCAAGAGATTGTTGATCTGCGTACAACAATTGGTATCAGAGCATTCTAGGTTCGTTGTGGGATCATCTGGTGATTTCAAGGGCATCAGTTGCTGGTTGGCGGAGATCGTGTGTCGATCTCGGATCAGCATGGGACTGTTTGTGGGATCGTGTATCGATCTCAAAACAGCGTGTGAAGTGCTCAAGGAATCAATTCAAGGAGTAGATTTGTTCAGACTCTTCTAGGGTTTTCGCGAGGAGGTAAAGATTTCATCTTTATCAAATTTGTTTTATCTAACTCCGTTTGTTTCCGCATTACATTGAGGATCTAGTCAAGGAGATGGCTGGAGAAGGTACATCGATGGAGAAATCCCTGAATCCTCATCCGCTGAGGATTGATGTGGTGAAATTCAGTGGAACGAACAATTTTGATATGTGGAGATGTGAGGTGATGGATGCACTGACGGCATCAAATCTCGAAGACACTCTACAATTGGAGAAGAAGCGAAACACAATCACTGAAGAAGATTGGGATAAGATAAACGATCAGCGTGTGGCTTAATCAGGTCTTATTTGACACAAGACATCAAGTACCATGTGTTAGACGAAACATCTGTGAAGCAATTGTGGGAGATCCTAAAGAGAAAGTATCTGACTAAAAGCATTGAATCCAGACTGCAGCTGAAGAGCAAGCTTTATGGTTTTCAGATGAAGAAAGGATGCTTCATAAATGAACACTTGAATCGCTACACAAAACTTCTTACAGATTTAGTTAATGTGGATGTGGAGGTCAATGAAGAAAATAAAGTGGTAATTCTCTTGAACTCTCTTCCTGCGGAGGATTATGAGACTTTTACTTTGACATTGATAAATGGTAGAAAATCCCTTATTTTCATGAAGTGTCGGCTGCTCTTGTTAACTATGAGACGAGGAGGCAAGATAGACAGTCTTCTCATGCAAGCACATCAGCAGAGGCATTGGCAGTAAGAGGCAGAGATTCATACAGGAAGGGCAAAGGTGATCGTGGGAGATCGAAGTTTAGGCCAGGTTTTAGAGATCTGAAGAAGAACCAGTGTGCCTTCTGCAAAGAATTAGGGCACTGAAAAGTTGACTGTCCAAAGGCCAAAGAGAAGAAGAAGGAGTCAAAGACTGAGGCAATCCTTACAAAGGTGGTCAGTACTCAAGTCAGTACCTCACAGGCAGGTGGATCAGACTCGAACTCATCGGTATTCTCGTTCTCTGCACTACTCCTATCATTGGCTACTCAGGAGATAATAAGTGAATATTGGATATTGGTGCTACATACCATGTGTGCCCGAATAGGGATTAGTTTTCTAGCTTTGAGAAGCTAGAGGGATGTTAGTTGTTATGGGCGACGATCATCCATGTACCATGGAAGGTGTAGGAACAATCCAGATCAAGATGTTCGATGGGATGATACGAGAGCTGAAGGAAGTGAGGTATGTACCTCAACTGAAGAGAAATCTTATCTCTGTTAGAGCTTTAGAGACATTGGGTCTTGTGGTATCAATAAAGGATGGAGTCCTCAAAATGACCAAAGGCTCGATGGAGGTACTGAAGGTCGTTCGTCAGAACAATCTTTACTACTTGAAGGGTAGTACTGTTACAGGGCAAGTAGTTACTTCTACTGATTCAGATGAAGACTCAACCAGGCTATGGCATATGAGATTGGGACACACAGGTGAACATTCTTTGCAAGCTCTTGCAAGACAAGGATTATTGAAAGGTGCCGGAACCTGCAAGCTGGAATTTTGTGAACATTGCGTCATTGGAAAGAAGACCAAGGTGAAATTCGGCATAACAACTCATTGCACCAAGGAGATTCTGGATTATGTTCACACTGATGTTTGGAGACCTACCAAGACTGCATCAATTGGAGGTAACCACTACTTTGTGACTTTCATTGATGATTATTCTAGAAGATGTTAGGTATATACCATAAAGCACAAAGGGGAAGTCCTAAAATTATTTGTGGAGTGGAAGAGGAAATTGGAGAGAAGTACGTAAAAAAAATCAAGGTCCTCCGTTCAGATAATGGAGGGGAATATATGTAGGCTGTCTAAAAATCACTAAAAAGACAAGCCATTAAAAAGCAGAGTCTCAAGTTCTAGACGCGTGGGCTCGACACCCGCGTCTCAACATCAAGGCGCGTGGGCTCGACACCCGCGTCTCAACATCAAGGCGCGTGGGCTCGACACCCGCGTCTCAACATCAAGGCGCGTGGGCTCGAAAACCCGCGTCTCAAACTCAAGGCGCGTGGGCTCAACACCCGCGTCTCAACATCAAGGCGCGTGGGCTCGAAAACCCGCGTCTCAAACTCAAGGCGCGTGGGCTCAACACCCGCGTCTCAGCACCAAGGCGCGAGGGTCCAAAACACGCGTCTCAAACTCAAGGCGGGTGGGATCAACACCCGCGTCTCAAACTCAAGGCGCATGGGCTCAACACCCGCGTCTCAGCACCAGGGCGCGAGGGTCCAAGGCCCGCGTCTCGGTTATAACCGCCCTGGTTATGGGGCCAGTCACCGCCCACATAGCGGGGAAGTTAGCCCCTCATTGTGGAGCACTTTTAGGGGCCACGTTCACCCCTGGAGCCTCTATAAATAGCCCCGCCGCTATGAGGAGAAAAAAAACAAAAAAAAAGGAGAGACCAGAGATAGACAAGAGGCTACACCCAGGCAGACAGAGAGAGAGAAGCAAGAGAGCTCAACTCTTCAACAAGCTCGCTGTGTACGAGTTGCCCCTTTGCCTACCTTCTCTTTGAGAGTTTTGGTAGACAGAGCTGTGTTACTCCTTCTACCAGCCAAAGAGAAGATCCCTGACGATCCTGACGGTCATCCGGTCAACGGAGAACAAGATTCAATCTCCACCGCCACTTGAAGAACCCAGCTTTAAACAAAGGGAGGATTCAAGATTCAACATCCTCCCTCCCTTGTAACTGGAAGGAAAACAGTTTTGTTGTAATTTTTCATCTGATTCAAGGAAATTTTACAGCGAACCCCTTTATTTCTTTTTCCAGCGCGTACAAGAGAGATGGCGACTCCGCTGGGGACTACATTTGTCACTGATGAGCAAATCGTGGCGCAAGATGACGTCCTTCGTGAGGGAAAGATGGTCGAATCGCTCGTTGTCGAGTTCGACCAGGCAAAGTACGAAGAGTTTCTCTCTTCCGGCTCCAAGAGCCCCAAGACCCGTGTCTGTCGCAGGGTCTCGACGGGGAATGGCCCCGAAGCCCGATCCGAGGTTCTCTCAGGCACTGCTGCTGCCAACTGTGCCAAGCAAGATACACGCGCCAACGCCTCTCAGAAGGCCCGCGTGGTCTCAGGCACAACTGCCGTTGCGACCAACCGCGCCGCGCGGAACACACGCGTCAGCGTCTCTCAGGAGACCCGCGTGGTCAAAATCTCCGGTGTCCAGCATCATGTCGTCGTTGGTCACTCTCCACCTCCACGACGCAACCGAAACGCTGAGCGTCGACAGAGGAGACGTGCGCGTCAGCTACAAGTTGGAACCTCTGGTTGTCCGACTGAGGCTGGACGCGACGTATAATCTGGCGCCTTGCCCGCGCCACGTCCAGCACGTGAAGTCCGCGTTTGGTGGCCCAAACGCGAGACTCCTCAAGCTAGGTCCTCTGAAGACCAACTCACCAAACGCCAAGGTGAAGCCTCTACGCCTCGTCAAGCGCGAGAGGCACGCGCCCATAGGCGTGGGGCCCAGCAGCCCATCCTCTCTCAAATGTCTCTGCCCCGACGCACCAAGCAGCAACGCGAGAATCGCGTCTCGTCCCAACAGAGACGCCAGACGCGCGTCTTACAGCCGTGGCGCGAAAATCGCGTCCCTGAAGCCCGCGTCCATGCTGTACAGCATATGGATGCCTCCCGTCTTCGACGTTGCGAAGTTAATCTCTTCGATCCCCCTCCCGTGGATCTGAGGGATTACTTGACGAAGAAAAGAAGTGCCAATCAGGTCACTTCATCATATTGCTGCCAACGGCTCATCTCTATGCTCTCCGAGTGCCGTTGTGGTTCAGGTGTGCACCAGCAGTCTTTAGTTAGACAGCTGACCCTGATTCCCCCGTCAGCCAAAAGAAGGCGCTCCCACAGAAGGAGAACCTTCTCTGACATTGAATACCCGGAGCTCACTGCGAATATGACGAGCAGAAGCAAGGGAAAATAACCTGCAGTCAGCTCGGATGAGTCTGACTCTGAACCGGAAGGGGTGTATCAATACACTCGCACCCGGACTGGGGCCATTCCCCCGATTGATTATAATGCCTTAGCCCATGGCATTAAAATGAATGATTCTCACTCCGCCGTAGCGGAATCACGGGCTTCAAACTCTTCCGTTGAGAAGGAGGCCTCCGCCTACATGATAGGCACTCCTGAGGAAACGGCTAGACGTTTAGAACAAATCCAGAAGGCACAAATGGATATGATTCTTTCTCAGCAGGACTCTATCGACTCCCTCAAGCAGATGCTTGCACAGTTGCTCGAAGACAGGAGGAAATCTCCTACTAAAAGACGAAGGGCAAAGGGAAAAAGGAGAAAGCTCATCTTCTGAACCTTCTGAGGAGAGGCCGCGATCTACTTCTAGTTCGTCCAAATCCTCGTCGCAAGTAAAGGGCGACCAAGACCAGGGAAAGGCTCATGCTAAAAGAATGAGTCAATTGGAGCAACGCCTCAAGGCCCTTACCAACCGTAAAGGCCTCCAAGAAGCTGGAGTGGTCCGGCCCTATCCTGCTGAATGGGACTTGGTTCCATACCCGTCCAAGTTCAAGGCTCCAACCCTTCAAGCATTCGATGGGAAAGGGTCACCCAACCAACACATCTACTACTTTAAATCCCAAACCGGGAATGTAGTAGATAACGATGCTATCCTGGCACGTCTATTCATCGGCACCCTAAAGGGGCTGGCCTTTGAATGGTTCATGAAGCTCCCAGAAGGTTTTATCAAGAACTGGGGCGATTTGGAGAAGCTTTTCTTAACGCGCTTCTTCAAGGATGACTCGGAGGTCAACATGCCTACCCTTTTAGCCACCAAGCAGCGAAAGGGAGAGTCCATCAAATCTTTCGTGGAAAGATTTCGGAACGTGGCACTCCGGTGTCCGAGCGGCATGACCCAGGTCACCCTGGTGGAAACATGCCGCTACAATCTCCAAACCTCACTCTTTGCTCAAATAGGAGTTGCTGAAAGCCGCACCTGGAAGCAGCTGGTCCAACAAGGTGAACAGGCTGAGGAGATTGTCGCCCGCGTCAGGGCAGAAGAGGGAAGCCACGGCCAGAGAGGTCAACCAGGCGTGCGCCAGACACATCCCTCCAGACAAAGCGGAAGGATAATTTGGCAACGGAGACCAAATCTCCCGCCAAACCTCAATCGGTCAAGGCGAGTGGCTCTTCGAGCCAGCCACGCACCAACAAGCAGTATTCTTTCAAGGAGGAACATGTCGATTCGCTCTTTAAGCTACTCAACAAGAGCAATAGACTGAAGCTCCCTGAAGCAAGGCGCCCTGGAGAAGTCGGTAAAACCGACAATCCCAATTACTGCTTATACCACAGAATGTTGGGACACCCCACCAAAAGCTGCTACGTCTTCAAGGACATCCTTCAGGCCCTGATTGACGCGGAGGTATTAAAACTCCGACCAGAGCAGAAGAAGGTGACGGCTAACATGACGTCAGTTCTTCAGTTCGGAAGACAACCCCCAACGCCTTCGGGGTGGTCCCTGTTCCGAAAGGAGAGCTAAGAGTGGTCAACACGGATCCTCACCAGCAACAAGAGAAGGGCCTAGTACCCGTTCCTACGCCTCGAGGGGAAATCATGTGGGTCCACCCTGACCTTGTTGACGCCCAACAATGGACTATTGTAACTAATAAGAAGTCCAAGGGCAAGGCAAAGGCGTCATCCTGCAATGTGGTGTGTGCCTCTTCTCGAGAAACGGATACCGATATGCCTTCGCTAACCGACTCGGAAGAGGAGACAATAGTTCTGGCCGCAGAACCCGGTCGGCTAGTGGCAGAAACCCGCTCAGGACAGCCCTACTTGAAGCAGTATGGCGAAACGGCGGCAACCCCTCCACAACCAGCTGCAGAGCCAACCAAGCCCTCCACAAAACAACCAGTGGAGAAACAGAAGGAGATTCGATTTTCTCGAGCCCTTCAAAAGGGCATCGCGGAAGGATCTACGGCGCCTTACCACTTTGATGTCCTGGCTCAACTAGCCAACATCCTGGCACGCATTACCTTGTATGAACTTCTTAGACTATCAAAGTCGACCAGAGAAGCTCTACAAGAAGCTCTGGCAAATGCTGAGGTCTTCATGACCCAGGTGCCGAAGGAGGAAGATGTAGAGGATTGCCTCCACACCTTCCCAAATGCTCCCTGCATTACCTTCACAGCAGAGGATATGCAGGTTAAAGGGAAGCATGATCGACCCCTGTACTTCACAGGGTATGTTAGATCATCTGAAGTGAACCGCATTCAGGTAGATCCAGGGCCCGCATTGAGCATCATGCCTCGCCGGGTCATGCAACATCTGGGCATCCCCACCTATCGTCTGAGCCCTACCCAGACAACCATTTACGGGTTTAATGCCAATGGCACCCGTCCGATGGGGAAGATCAAGCTCAAATGCCAGATTGGAAGCCTCAAGTCAGAAGTGACATGCTACGTCATCGATGCTGACACTTCCTACAACCTACTGTTGGGACGACCATGGATTCACCGCAACTCCATCGTTCCCTCCACTCTCCACCAAGTCATGAAATACATTGACGGGAGTGGAAAGATTCAAACGTTGATCACCGAAAGGTATCCGTTTAAAGGGGTCGAAAATTATTTCACGGATTCCCTCCTATATCAGGATCCTGTGGAGACAAATAAAACCCCGCAACCAGAGGAGCCAGACTCTGGTAATGAGGCTGACACTGAGCCTGAAAAAGAAGAGTGCATGTGGGAGTTAGAACCACTTGTAAAGAGCATTGATAAGCTCGATGTTGATAATACCACCGACGATGTAGGCGGTTGGTACATTAATGAAGAATTGATTTAGCGTATTTTTCTGTGTTTGCTTCCGATTCAATACCGTCAGATAGTAGCACTGATGTAGATGATGACCTCTGGTCGGCAATGGATGCTTTGACATCGTTACATGTACCAGTAAAATCATCCTTCGGGACATACCAAGATAATGGTAATGCGCAAGAATCTATATTTATGGTTCCAGCCAGACGGAAAGGCCAAAAACCAATTCTTTTTGGGCGAATCTCGTCTGAACCAACGCCCCACGAAGAATCGGAAGGCGAGGAGGAATCCCCTCAGTTCGGTCATTATGAACCAAAAGCGCTCAAAATGATGAAGTGCATGGGGTACGATCTAACCAACAGACCCGGGTTGAACTTCGGCAAAGGAAAGAGAACGCTACTTCGATCCTTTGTGCCGAAAGGGAAAGCCCCCGATTATTATCATCGGACGCGCCGGGGGTTGGGCTATGTATCGACTCCGATCCCATCAGCCTCTGATTCTGGAGGGCCATCAGGTCATAATTACTCTTCAGGCACGTCATCGTGGGAGTCGGATGTCAGTGTCGGCAACATCTTCAGAGAACTTTCAGTGAACATGGTTTCAACAAGCCACCTGGAAGACGGAGATGAAGAAATGATCCAATCTGATACAGATCCTTGGATCAAACATTTAAATACTCTTTGGGATACCCGCTTTGAACAGCGCGAGCCACCCACAGAAGACAAGATTGTTCAAGTCAATCTAGGAGATGAGGCCAATCCTAAGCCCATCTTCATAAGTGACGGCCTGTCACCTTCGGAGAAGAAGGATCTAATATCTCTTGTACAAGAGTATATAGACGTCTTCGCCTGGAATTACGAGGACATGCCTGGACTTGATCCTCAAGTGGCTATGCACCGCCTCAACATCAATCCGGACGCAAAACCTGTCAAACAACAGCAGCGACGGTTCCGTCCAGAGATAATGGAGGCAATTCAATCAGAAGTCAGAAAACTTATTGATTCTGGCTTCATCAGGGAAGAACAACATCCCGACTGGGTAGCCAACATTGTCCCAGTTGCCAAGAAGAATGGGAAGATCCGGATCTGCATCGACTTCCGTGATCTAAACGAGGCTTGCCCAAAGACGAATTCCCACTGCCAATCACAGATGTCATGATTGACAATACTTGTGGATTCGAATGAATGTCCTTCATGGATGGATTCTCAGGATACAATCAAATTAAAATGTATCCTGATGACGAAAAGCATACCTCCTTCAGGACACTTCTAGGGGTATATTGCTACACCGTCATGCCCTTCGGACTGAAGAATGCAGGGGCAACATATCAAAGGGCCATGAATGCCATTTTCCATCAGCAAATACGCAAAACGGTGGAATGTTATGTTGACGACATCGCGGTAAAAAGCCATACTAAAGATGATCACATAGCTGACCTGAAGGTGATTTTTGACATCATGCGAGCTCATCAGTTGAAGATGAATCCTACCAAGTCCTTCCTGGGGTGGCCAGTGGCAAATTCTTAGGATTTGTTGTAACTTCCACAGGAATCCATTAGGACCCAGAAAAAGTTCGCGCTATCCAGGAGATGCAACCTCCGAGCAGTGTTTTAAATATCGGATATCGGCGATATACCGGTCGGTAAAATTATGTACCGGATACCGGATACCGGGTGGTATCTCGCGATATGGTACTAAATACCGGTTGATATATCAATAGTAAATACATATAAGACATTATTAAAAGAAATAAGTTATTATCCAAATATCATATAAAAAACACATTGAAATACCATAATGAACATAGAATAAAATAAACAATCTCTCAAGCAAAAAATAATAATTATTATCCAAATAAGTAACTATAAGGGCCGATATATCGGATATTTCATCTCGGATATCGGCCGATATATCGGCCACGTGGCGATATATCGGCCAATATCGGTTCAAAACGATATCCGATAAATTTTTGCACTTATCGTATCGTTTTGTATAAAATACCGATATCTCGGCCGATATACCGGTATATCGGCTGATATTTAAAACAATGCCTCCGAGAAATCTCAAGGAACTCAGGGGATTGCAAGGACGATTGGCGTACATCCGTAGGTTCATCTCAAACCTCTCCGGAAGATGCCAACCCTTCACTAAGCTAATGAAGAAGGGTGTCTCGTTCATTTGGGACGACGCTTGTCAACAAGCATTTGAGTAAATCAAGTAATACCTCACCCAACCACCAGTCCTTGCAGCTCCGATATCCGGAAAACCTTTCCTGGTATACGTCCGGGCAACGGATCATTCTTTGGGAGCTCTACTAGCTCAGCATGATGACCGTGGATGTGAGCAAGCGATCTACTATCTGAGTAGAATAATGATCGGAGCCGAACATCGGTACAACCCGATCGAGAAGGAATGTTTGGCACTGGTGTTCGCCATTCAGAAAATGCGACACTACCTGGCGGGCCAAACCATAAATGTCATATCAAAAGTCAACCCCTTGAGGTTACTCATGACAAAACCTTCATCGCTAAATGGCCGACTGGCAAAATGGGCCATATTGTTATCTCAATATGAAATTCACTTTTTACCACAGAAGGCCATTAAAGGACAAGCGGTGGCGGATTTTCTGGCTGAGCATCCAGATCCGAGGGCAACCAAACTTTACGACGATCTCCCAGATGAGGTCGCTGAAGCCTGCATAACTCAGACATCGTTCGAAAGTCAAGTGTGGTAACTCTTCTTTGACGGTGCATCTAGAACAAGCCCAAAAGGACACATCGTAGCGGGGGTAGGAGTAGTACTCGTCTCGCCACAGAATTATGTGATTCCCCGAGCTGTCTCATTAACTGAGCCTTGTTCCAACAATGTAGCAGAATACAATGCTCTTTTGATTGGGATGCAGTTCGCCGATGAGATTGGCGTTAAAAATCTCGATGCATACGGTGACTCCAAACTCATTGTTAGCCAAGTTCGCGGGGAGTACGAAGTCAGACATGAGGACCTAGTACCCTACTACAACGCAACTATCCACATGGCCGAGAGGTTCACAAATTTCTACATCGATCATGTACCGCGCAGGCAAAATGCACATGCAGATGCACTGGCGTCCCTCGCGGCCTCCTTAGCTCTTCCAGCTGGAGCAATGGAGAAGTATTCGTCTACAGCCACGACCTGTATTGCCCGAGAACTGCCCTCGAAGACTATCAGGAGTCAAAGGGAGAGTATCAAGGCAAAGAAGCGCTGGAATTGTCAACCGGGCCAGAGCTTAAAGACTGGCGATTCCCCTATATCGACTATGTCTTGTATGGCATCCTGCCTGAGGACGCCAAGGAAGCGGCTGCCATTCGAAGGAAAGCCCCTAATTTTACTACAATGCGATTACACGAACATTGTATCGTCGATCGCATGACGGGGTCTTGCTCCGGTGCCTCTCACCAAAGGAGGCCCAAGAGGTATTGAAAGAAGCCCACGATGGTATGTGTGGAGCCCATCAACCTGGCCCAAAACTAGCACATCGACTCCAAAGATTGGGTTACTACTGGCCCAAGATGATTGCCGATGCCATCACTTATGCCAAAAGATGTCACGCCTGCCAAGTGCACGGCGATTTCATCCATCAAGCACCAGGGTACCTCCACTCCACGACCTCTACCTGGCCATTTGAAATGTGGGGGATGGATGTGGTTGGTCCTATCAGCCCACCATCATCAAAGGGACATCGGTTTGTTTGGCAATAACCGATTATTTCTCTAAATGGGCCGAAGCTATTCCTCTGAAGGAGGTAAAATCGTCTAACGTGATCAAGTTCGTGAAACATCACGTTATTTACCGTTTCGGTGTACCTCGGCGAATTGTCCATGACAATGGACCCCAGTTCATCAGCCAGGCGTTCCAGAGATTCTGCGTTAAGTTCAGAATCCAGAGTGTGTCCTCGACGGCATACTATCCTGCCGCTAACGGCCTCACAGAAGCTTTCAACAAGACTATTGGCAAGCTTCTCAGGAAGTTCGTCTCGAAAAGTCAACGAGACTGGGACGATAAGCTAGGTGAATGCTTATGGGCCTATCGCACAACTGTGCGAACCCCAACTAAAGCCACGCCATTTTCTTTGGTATATGGATGTGAAGCCGTACTTCCTCTGGAAATCCAAATTCCATCTCTACGCGTCGCCTTGACAGCGGAGATGATAACCGAGGAGAAGCATCGACAGCGACTCTAGGAATTGGAGGCCTTAGACGACAAGCGTCTGCAGGCCCATCAGCAAATCGAGCTCTACCAGGCTCGAATCACCAGAGCCTTCAACAAGAAAGTTAAAGTGCGAACTTTCAAGAAAAGCGATCTTGTCTTAGCCGTCAGAAGACCCATGGTGATGACGTACAAGACAAAAGGAAAATTCCAACTCAAATGGGAAGGACCGTTTGTGGTAGAGTCAGTCTACTCGAATGGATCATATCGCCTTATAACCTCGAATGGCGATACACTCATGATGCCTATCAATGGCAGGTTCTTGAAGAAATACTATCCTTAAATGGTATTCTTCCGCTGATCAAGTTAAAAATTACACCTCTGATCAAAACAAGAAGAGTTTCTTCATTAATATCCAACGCCTCCGACGGCTAAGGATAAAGGAAAATGTTGGCTTCTAAGCCTAACATAAGTCTTCGACAACTCATCATGCTGAGGGGAATAGCATGGCTAGCCCAAAACAAACGGTAGTTGGTAAAGGCATATCAAACCCGTTGATAGCTGAGGGTTTGCTAAAAATCCTAAGTGGACTCAACTCCACTCTCCCCTCCAAAATCCCTTACCAATTCTCATCCACAGAATGGTAGGCCTACAGGATACAGTTGTTGCCAAGTTAACACTATACCTCTGGCACTTCAAACTCTACCTGTCCATTCTTATCAATAGAATGACAGGTCCTCAAATTGCTCATATCGCAAATCAAGTTTCTGTCAAGTTAATATCACACCTCTGACAAAATTACTGTTTAAGTTAACATTATACTTCTAAACAGTACACCAAGCTTCTGTCAAGTTAATATTACACCTCTGACAGTCACTTTCCTTCAGACTTCCGTATTGAAGCTGAAACGAATGATGCTAAGTTAACACTACACCTCTAGCATCTAAGTCATTGCTAAGTTCAACAATACACCTATGGCCATGACTTTTCCTCGACTTCCTTATCCAAGCCGAGATGACCAATGCTAAGTTCCACATTACACCTCTAGCATTACCCTCACTGTCAAGTTAAACATCACACCTATGTCAGTGACACTCTCAGTTTTCTCAAAACAAAACTGAAATACTTTTGAGTCAAGTTAATATTACACTTCTGACTCACATCCTTGTCAAGTTAACATCACACTTCTGACGAGACTACTTTCAACCCGTTAAGTTAATAGCACACCTCTAACGGTAAAGACTTCCCTAGATTCCCCATGAGTCTAATCTTACTTGTTATTCTCTTCAATAGAATAACAAGTCTACCTAAAAACATTGTTAGGTTAACACTACACCATTGACAGTGTTTCCATCAACTCCCCGGCTGAACTTAATCAAGTTGATCCCAAATCCTTGATAAAAGTTCACCTTCCCTGGGGGTACGTGTTCCACCTGTCACTTTTCTTATAAAGTGGTTGGTCCATCAAATATTATTTCATCTCTATCAAGTTAATATTACACCTCTGACAGTATTGTGAAAGTTCCTGAAATAGGATCTTTCCCTACAAAATTTGACTTATTAAGATTATCATCATAATTTTGACGAAGTCAAAGATCTTCTGCTTCTATGCGTCTGACTGAAGACAAAAGGTTCAAGACAATAGAAAGAGGCAGAAAGAAAAATGTCACTTTTATTTATATCCAGGCATATGAAAGTGATACAAAACGCTCTCTTATACAATAAGATTGAGTGTTACAATTAAGGAGTACAAAGAAGTCCCTCTCTCTCTCAGAGGCCGTACTCACTCCTTGAAGCCGCATCTGATTCCAAGTGCACGATGTTTGGAAAAGCGCCAAACTGTGGCGGCAATAGAAGCTGGCTGCACCACGATGCATGATGTAAACATCGAAAGAGCCCTACCTGACTAAGCTAAGAGCAATGGTGTTCTTGAGGTCCGGTGGCAGCAGAAAGCCAAGCAACCCTTCATTCATGAGCATCTCTTTCGCCAGAAGGCCATCCAACAAACATGGAGTGTCCTTGATGTTACTTCTGGGGTGAGAGAGGAAGGGGATGCTATCTGCCACTATATCCACCGTAACCCCCTCGCTGCCATACCCACTGTGACCGTGACCAGCCCACAAGCATGACTGGTGCATCGCGTCCAATGAGATCTTGACGAGGGTTAAGTCCCCGTCAGGGATCGTGATTTCTTCCCTCGTGGACGACGGAGACTATGATTTCTTCCCTTGTGGACGAACATCGAACAAGTTCGCTGGCCGATATATTCTCCCACGGGCCCAGCGAACGAGAAAAAGGATGATCAAGCCTACCTGCAAGGAATAAACAAAGGAATCAGAACATCTGAAACGTAGTACACTTCAACAGAGAAAACTAAGTGACAGACGCAGTTATTGCCGAAGACTACAGACGCGGGAATGACCCACGCAGTGAGCCAAAACTTTCGCGGTGGCAGAAACAGACGCGAGTTAAAACTGTGATACACGCAGGGTTCAAACGCAGTCCAATTTTTTTTGCATTTGCGTCTAACACACCAGGCGCGAAAAGACTCAGACGCCGAAAAAATTGCCATCTCCCTGTTGAATGAACAGGAGTTGCAAGATTCGGGTCTGAAACCTTCAACCCGAGTTGGAATTTATCCAAGTCAGTGGCCTTAAAACGCAAGCTTCATGAGCAAAGCCAGCGCCAAGTGCCAAAGACTTCTGTACTCGCGTCCAGAGAAGTTCAAGTCGATGGCGCAAATTCCAAAAAAAAAAGGGAATGCACCAACTAAGACTTCATCCAGATGGTGATATCTCTTTAAGAGATGCCAAGGTGCAAGCCTGGGTGGACTAAAAATATCATGGCAAGTCGCGACGGCATACCCGCAGAGGCCTCTATCAAGAGTTAAACTCTCTGCATTAGAACGTGGACATGAAAGATGATCAAAGAGACGCTTTCTCCTGAAGAGACCAAACAGAAGCATGAAAGCTCTGGGTCATCTTCATCCACAGAGTCACCTTCATCCATGGAGACAGGCCCTGTTAGAAACTCTGAAGAAGGCGGAATTTCTCAGAGCAAATCAAAGAAAACAGTTTAAGTTTGGGTTATTAAAGGGGGAGAGGGTGAGCCCTATTTATAGGCAGCCCCTGATAACTGCCATTAATGGTTCCCGTCGGCCTTAATGACCGCACGACCGTCAAAGTCCAAGAGGAACCAACGCGTGGAACAGATCATTTAATGAACCGGGAAGTCCGCGCGTCAAAAGGTGATGTCCCGACGGTTCCCTAGAACAAGTGGCGGTGCACTCATGACATGGCACGAATTCGCACCCAACAGGCGCGTCTCTCTGAAATTCGCGTCCTTCCAATCCGGCCTAGCATCGCGTCTGCCCAATGGAATATCAGTCGCGTTTTCCATTTCCAAAAGGCGCACCCCATGAAAGTCGCGTCTGTAAAGCAGTACCATCTCTGCTCTTCAAAAAGAACTGGCGTTCAGTCCTTACTTCTGCAAATCAGTTTCAACAGTACACTGGCACAAGCAGACGATCGTCCACTCCTGGCTTAAAGCGCGTCCATGACAGACTAAAAGCAATCGGGGAGGTTTAGACTGTGTATCTAGACACTCAACACGATCAACTCTGGTGGCCTCAAAGAGTTCAACAGTACACTCACGAAGACCAACTCCAGATAAGATCAAACCCGGAGTATTAACAGTCCAGTCATAGAGGTGAATTTAGCTAGAGTCCAAAGTATTTCGAAATCCGTCCCAGTTAACTGCGAATATCGAAAACTTTGGAGAAGGTTCTGTAGGCTGTCTAAAAATCACTAAAAAGACAAGCCATTAAAAAGCAGAGTCTCAAGTTCTAGACGCGAGAGCACGACACCCGCGTCTCAACATCAAGGCGCGTGGGCTCGACACCCGCGTCTCAACATCAAGGCGCGTGGGCTCGAAAACCCGCGTCTCAAACTCAAGGCGCGTGGGCTCAACACCCGCGTCTCAACATCAAGGCGCGTGGGCTCGAAAACCCGCGTCTCAAACTCAAGGCGCGTGGGCTCAACACCCGCGTCTCAGCACCAAGACGCGAGGGTCCAAGGACCGCGTCTCGGTTATAACCGCCCTAGTTATGGGGCCAGTCACCGCCCACATAGCGGGAAAGTTAGCCCCTCATTGTGGAGCACTTTTAGGGGACACGTTCACCCCTGGAGCCTCTATAAATAGCCCCGCCGCTATGAGGAGAAAAAAAACAAAAAAAAAGGAGAGACCAGAGATAGACAATAGGCTACACCCAGGCAGACAGAGAGAGAGAAGCAAGAGAGAGCTCAACTCTTCAACAAGCTCGCTGCGTACGAGTTGCCCCTTTGCCTACCTTCTCTTTGAGAGTTTTGATAGACAGAGCTGTGTTACTCCTTCTACCAACTAAAGAGAAGATCCCTGACGATCCCGACGGTCATCCGGTCAACGGAGAACAAGATTCACTCTCCACCGCCACTTGAAGAACCCAGCTTTAAATAAAGGGAGGATTCAAGATTCAACATCCTCCCTCCCTTGTAACTGGAAGGAAACAGTTTTATTGTAATTTTTCATCTGATTCAAGGAAATTTTACAGCAAACCCCTTTATTTCTTTTTCCGGCGCGTACAATATAGGTCAGATCCTTTCCTTAAGCTATGTCGTGATGAGGGTATAGAAAGGCACTTCACAGTGAGGGAAACACCGCAACAGAACGGGGTAGCAGAAAGGATGAACAGGACTTTGTTAGAGAAGATCCGTTGTATGTTATCTAATGCCAGTTTATCGAAGAATTTCTGGGCTGAGGCTTTGGCATACGCTTGCTATCTTGTTAACAGGTGGCTTCGTCCGCGATTGGAGGAAAAACTCCTCTAGAGGTTTGGTCTGAAAAAACTGCTCCTGATCATGATTTGCTAAGGGTATTTAGTTGTCCAACCTATTATCATGTTAATGAAGATAAGCTAGATCCAAGAGTAAAGAAGAGATTGTTCGTCGGACTCAAAAAGGGAATCAAAGGATTCAAGATCTGGGATTCTACAGACATGAAATTTATTTTCAGCAGAGATGTCACATTTGATGAGGCTTCAATGTTGAAGCGTAAAATCTCTCAGCAGGTGGAGATTGTCAAGACCAAAGAAATATCGCAGCAGGTGGAGAATGATGGTAGTCCACTATCTCTAGAAAGTTCAGTATCTGTGAAGATCATACCTAGAGTGACACAAGGTAATGGTCAAGTAGCTGAGGTAGATGCTGATGATGAAGAGGATCAAGAACAGATCATGGGTGATGTTCCTGATTCCAGTACAGTTACAAGACCAAGGAGAAACACGCATAAACAAGGTTGGCTCACTACAGATATGGTTGTTGCTTATGCTTTTCCAGTCGTTGAAGAGGCTATCTCGTCCACCTACAGAGAAGCTGAAATCAATTCAGAGTTGAAGATGTGGAAAGATACCATGGAAGAAGAGATGAAGTCTCTATACAAAAATGATACTTGGAAACTCACAAGGTTGCCCAAAGGAAAGAAGGCAATTGGTTATAAGTGGGTATACGCAAAGAAGCAGGGATCTCTTAAAGAAGATATGATACGCTACAAGGCCAGACTGGTGGCAAAAGGCTATGCACAAAGAGAAGGAATTGACTACAACGAGGTATTTCTCCTGTTATAAAGCATTCTTCAATTCGCATCTTATTGGCTCTAGTAGCATAGTACGAGTTGGATCTTGATAACTCGATGTAAAGACCGCCTTTCTCGATGGCGATCTGGATGAAGAGATCATATGTCTCAGCCGACATGGTTCAAGACGCAGGAAAAGAAGACATAGCGTGCAAGCTAAAGAAGTCGTTGTATGGGTTAATACAGTCTCCTAGACAATGGTACAAGCAGTTCGACAGCTTCATTAGAGAAAAGAGGTACACACGTAGCCATTATGACCCATGTGTGTATTACAATAAGCTACCTATAGGAGAGTATATCTATTTACTATTATATGTAGATAATATGCTTATTGCTTCAAAGTCTAGATCTGCAATTGATACATTAAAAAGGACTTATCTTCTGAGTTTGAGATGAAGGATCTTAGTGAAGCAAAGAAGGTGCTAGGCAAGAAAATGCACGAGACCGAAAGAGTAGCAAGGTGAGCTTGACACAGAGGGGGTATTGCAAAAAGTACTTCAGAGGTTCAACATCGATAAGGATACGAAATATGTAAGTACACCACTGGCTCCTCATTTAAGTTATCTGCCACTATGTCTCCAAAGACTGTTGAAGAACGTGAGTACATGACTCGCGTCCCATATGCTAGCACAGTTGGTAGTCTGATGTATGCAATGGGTGTGTACACGACCAGATTTATCACAAGCTGTCTCCATGGATAGTAGGTATATGCATGATCCTAGACAGGGTCATTGGGAGGCAGTGAGTAGATTCTACGGTACATTAAAGGTACCATAGATGTTGGATTGGTATTCGAGAAGGATTCTACAAGGAAGCAGGACTGTATCGGATATGTTGATTCCGATTATGCTGGTAACCTCGAAAACGCCGATCCACAATGGGGTATGTATTTACATTATCTCAAGCACGGTTAGTTGGCGCCTTCTACAGTCTACTGTTACATTGTCTACTACAGAGGTCGTGTACATGGTCATGACGGAGGCTATGAAGGAGGCAATTTGACTTCAATGATTGCTTGATGACTTGGGGATTGATTAGGATCTACTGAAGATCAATGTGATAGTATGAGTGCTATTTATTTAGCTAAGAACCAGGTGTATCATGCAAGGACGAAGACATCGATGTCAAGTTCCACTTTGTTCGGGAGATTCTAGATGATGGTGATATTGAGTTACTGAAGATTCACACAATAGAGAATCCCGCCGATATGCTTACCAAGGTGGTGTCAGGAGAGTAAAGTTTACACATTATAAAGCATTGCTCCATATCCTTCATGTTGACTGAGCTGTTGAAGCTCCTTTGGATGAACTACGGATGGCTTGATCCTTGGGTAGGGTACGTAGGCAACCACACTGATGCAGCCACTTCGAGTCGACAGATTCTATGTTGAAAGTTCGGCTCAAATTTGAAAAATCTTCACCAAAGTGAAAAAATTATAGGAAGAGAGAGGAAGTCGATTGTAGGAAAAGAGAGGAAGTCGAGGCAAAGAAGAAACAACAGCAGCAGACACCGGTCAACCGCCCGGTCGACCGGTGTGCACCAACATGCACAGGCCATCGCGGTCGACCGCTCGGTCGACCGCAGAAGGAGAACGGTCGACCGCCTGGTCGACCGACTGACATGACCTTGTTGACACTCTAAAAAGAAAGATTCCTGACTGGCCTGAACAATGTCTAAACTTATTGACATTTATAAAAGACAAGTGACAGACAAGCTAACGACCAGTTTTTACCCATCTCCGAGGAACAAATCAGCAACTTGGACTCTTACTGATCCAGTGAAGCAGACAGTGAGCCCATATTGTCTTTGAAGAGACCTAAGCAGGTGTAACGCCCCGATCCCGCAGGTACGGGGACGTTATGGCGACGTACATACGCGAGGTGAATACACGCTCACGCGTACGTTAAGCCTCAGTACAGTACATTATCTCTATATAGTCATGAGGTCCAGCATGAAAGAAGTACAAGAATACCTGCAGAAAGAAGTCAGCGATCATAACAGATATGAAAAATGGGCACAAATAAGATAACAGAAATAAATGACCAAGATACCTATGACTAGGCCCGATGAGGAATCTCCTATGTCACGCCAAGGCACTCTCTGCTACTCCGAGAACTCGGATCTCCAATCTGGGCACGGAAACCCAGGGTCGTCAGAAAGCGACCTAGTGAGTGGTAAAATGAAAGAGGCAGTAATATATACATAATAATACAAGCACGATACTAACATATAATACATGATGTGGTACAAGTGATATTATATCATAAGTATATAGGAAGCAGTGGAAATATATAAACATGTCATCTTTTGATACCATCACTACCTAGCCGGTTATCATCAAGTCATGACTCTAATCATATCTAGTTATATTATATCATAAGCATATAGGAAGCAGTGAAAATATATAAACATGTCATCTTTTGATATCATCACTACCTAGCCGGTTCTCATCAGGTCATGACTCTAATCATATCTAATTTATATAATAAATAATGTTATCTAGCGGTGACGTAACAGCAGTGAATATGGTAGTGATGTAAATGAACATGCAGGTGGGCATATGCAATATGAACATGCTACTGTGTTGTGTCTAAATAGCATATAAGCAATGCAAAACAGAATATATGTGATGCAAGGTGTACATGTGCATGAGAGTATGCCACCATAGGTATCAGGTAGTGTAGCAAAGTCTACAGGTAACATGATAGCGGATATAATAACATGAATAGGAAAAGTACAAGTTAGTATACATGTATCAGCAAGTCATGTGATTGACACAATAGTAGAAATCAGTACCACCTGATATTTTAATCATCTCTTCCAGTGTCCCATACCACTGGCAGTTCATACTGGAGCCCGCACTCCAGTCGAACCCATCTGAACATGGCCTACGGATACCATTATCCAGACGAGAGAATGACCAAATAACAAGTGTTCCCAACGTCACTATTGTGTATACTGTTTATTATGTATTTGGAAACCCATGGTCGAGGAGTTCTTATCGGGTGGATGTATCCGTGCATACCCGGATCACGGCCTTAAACAGCCCCTGGCTGCCAGGACCAGGGCCCTCCGCTAAGAGGGGAGCATGAATCAAGTAACAAGAGCTCATGGAGCATTGGTAGTAGCACTACCGTCCCTGCAGTGGAAAATAATATGGATCCAGTATATCACCCGATAAAGATCTAATCAACCGTCAAGTCTCCCCCATACTCCAGTTAGCTTTTATGATCTGCTATATCCAGTATACAATGTAACAAGAACAACTACTGTACATGATACGGTGAAAACATGATATCTGGACCTGAGCTCTGTTGATAGCGTAGAACAATATAACGAGAACCGGAACAATATAACGGAACAATGTAACGGGAACAATAAACGAGAACAATAGATGTGGATGCCACATATCGCATATCAACAGCTCTCATGTCCAGTACCGGAAGATCCATATCAGTAACGGGAACATGTATCCAGTAACGGAAATAACAATATCAGTAACGTGAAACAAGCATATAACATGTATCCGGTAACATGGAACAATAATAAGGTAATATGAATGGGATCCATATGACAAGAATAAAGAAATCATACATGCATGTGTAACCATGATATGCTGAGAATCCATAGCATGATGAGAATAATAATATGAAATGTGGTAATCATATATGTGTAGCAATAATCTGTAATACCCCGTTTCTGGAATACGTACTTAGTTGCGTATTCAGCTTTTCGATCGTATTTTTTCGATTTACTTCCCGTATTTGACCGATTTCAATTTCAAATATCATTTTCTAAAATATTAGATTTTATGAGAATTTCTGGAATTTTCTAGAATTTAAATGAATTTCTCCAAACGGTGTCGACCAGTGCCGCTGATCGATTCCCGAATTTTTATCTTACAAACTGTTTAGAAATTCTAGAAGATTCTTTAGACATTTCTGCCTAGAATAATATTTCTTACTTAAATACTTTTTCTGAAGATTTTACGAATTTATGCAAATTCTGCCGGAGTCGGTAGAAGGACTTCTTCCAGTATTTTTATTTCACAAACAGTTAGGAATTTCTAGAAAGTCCTTTAGACTTTATTCTTAGAATCGTATTTCTTATCTATATACTTTTTCTGAGATTTTATGAATTTATGAAAATTCTTTCGGAGTCGGTAGGTAACTGATTCGGGATTTTTAGCTTTAAAACTATAAAGTATTTTCTAACGGATTTCACTATAGGTCTTCATATATTATTATTGATTTTGGTGAAAATTACGAGTCGTCCGAGATACTTAAATTTCGGACGATTTCGGTATTTTTCGAAATGTTTTCCCGCATTCTTGACTTGAACCTAGGAATCCGTGTTCCGATATTTTCATTTTCCAAGACCAAGAAAATATCTTCATTTATCAATTCTTTTCTTTTTTGTCCTTTTCCCTATTTTCCTTTCTTCCTTCACAACCACAAGAATTCCATTTTCCAAATTTCCATTTCTTCCAAAATTTCATCTCCACACATTCTCACAACCCCCCTCATTAATACATCTCTCTCTCTCTTTCTCATGGCGGCCACCATTGGCCAAGGGAGACACCTCATCTCCCCTATTTTGCACAAAACCCCTCTCAATTTCTTTATTTGCATTCCCTTTACAAAAAATCAAACCTATAAAATCCTTTCCTTTACAATTCTTTTCTCTTTTCTTCACTTCCAAAAAGAATTAGCCTTCACACTTCCTCCTCCATCTCAAACCCTAATTCCAAAGAACACCTCAAGGCCTTCATCTTTTCTCAAGCTACCACAACCTTGGATTTGGATCGCATCTCTCTTCGTCGGAAGTATCGCCAAGGATCGAGTTGGTGATACCGTCGACTACGATCTCTTCCGAACTCGCATAGAACTTCGATTAACCGTTCGAGGTGAGTATATTTACTCACCAAGACTCGTAAAATTCTTGTATACTTGTGTTGAGAAATCATGTCCCTTTGAGTCATCAAAATCATATTTTAGACTACCAAAATCAACCATACAAAAATCTGTTTTTTTGACCAAACAGCAGCAGATTTCAGAACTTCGGTCGACCGGCCAAGGGGGCAGTCGACCGATGTGCACAAACGTGCACAGTTTTGAGTAGGCGGTCGACCGGTTCACCAACCAGTCGACCGGTAGAAAACCTGGAGCTCACGGCCCTGTATCGGTCGACCGTAGTCGACCGACAGGCGACCGGTAGTTATATCTCCGGTCGACCGGCAGTCGACCGGAAGTCGACCGACCAAACCTGGAGCTCACGCATTTTGTCCGGTCGACCGGCAGTCGACCGGCAGTCGACCGTTAACCTGTTTTTGGGCAAAAATTGTTGTTTCTTTTATGAATTGGATTTTACCCTTGCTTCACATATGATATACTATTCTTGTTCATGCTCTATGATTTGTACTACATGACATGTTACTTGATGGACCTCATGACTTGTTACTTCTTGACTCGTTATATATATTCTCATTTTAGGACTTGTTAAATATGAAATATCTCCATCTCTTCATGCTATCACTTAAACACCAAGCATGATACACTCGACTATTTATAAAATGGACCAACTTACACATGGGACGGCGGGGAAATATGCGGATATCGGTATGTGTTCGTGTTTACAGTGGTATTAGGTTAATTGTACAATTATATCCGGTCTGACCTGAGGGCCTCCAGGGGACCGAGGGGAGTGCTTGCTCCCTATTCCTGAATACTGTCATGACTAAGGGCATACATAAGACCCTCCTGTTAGGCCTTGCGGCTGGTTCCGTCATCAAGCAACGGAACACCCTGGACCGTGGTCCCGGGCATGTACGGGACCCACTGTAAACATAGTTCGTCGATACAACCGCTGTTCCAATAACAAACTTGCTTTACTAGGATATGGATCTATGTGTTCTGGGACGCTGGGTCACATAGCTAGATATCACAGTAAGACAAGTAATAATAATTATAGACTTAATTTGTACATTCATTGCATTATGGCTTTACCTTATTATGTTTTCATCACTTGTTAGTCGATGCTATTTATTACTGTTCCATCTTCTTTATTCCTGTCCCTTAGCCACTTGGCTACAGTTGTTTACTATTATATGTCTTGATTCTTGGATTTGCATATTCAGATTCTGAGGCTTGGAACGAAGTGGAGCCATCCACAGAGGACCAGGTTATTTCAGTGAGCAGGCTGACCAACTCTAGTTCCCTCGTGCCAGACTCTTCCTTTTGGCTCACGAATCTTCATCCATTACGTGAGCATCTTGTGTACATGTTTGTATATTGTCTTTTTGGACTTGGATATGATAAATAACACTTGTAAAGTGTATTACTTTATCATAGTTTGTATAACTTTGTACTTGTATCTTGTAAGTTGGCATATGAATACACCACGCTTTGGTTGTACTCTGATTCCTTATTGTACTTTTATGCTTAGCGTATATACGTGGGGGTTTCTTCTGACCTACATATATACGTCGCAGTGACGTCCCCGTATCCGTGGAATCGGGGCGTTACAGGTTGGTATCAGAGCTTAGGCTCTCACACCTAAAAGTACAATCAAGTGGCAAATTCTAGTAATTTGCGAATGCCAACTACAATGTACAGAGTTATCAAGTCCTTCTTGATTCCGTCCTTGATTCATTTCCTTGTGTTCTAAACTCCTTCCATCCATTTGTTTCCAATTCCAGTTATCCTATTCCAATTCGGTATGGAGAGACGATCGAGTCGTAACAATATCGGGCAAGTACCGAATGGACCTGTAGGAGGAGAGAATGCCGATGTCCTGAGAGTTATTCAGGCCATGATGGAGAACCAGCAGCAGCAGACTGAACTCCTCAGGCAGGAGTTAGCAGCCCCGAAGGAGCAGAGACCGGGAAACATTTCAGATTTCCGACGGCTGCAACCAGCAATTTCACAGGAGGAGAGAAGCCATTGGATGCTGAGCAATGGCTGACGGACACCACTGATTTGCTGAATGCAGCGTGTCCCGAAGGAGAACCAAGTAGAGGTTGCTAAGATTCAGCTGAAAGACATAGCTCGAACTTGGTGGTTAGCCGAGGAGGCCCGCTTGGAGAAGCCTGTCACTTGGGACACGTTCTCCAAGAGTTTCTACAGCCGATTCTTCCCTGCTACGGCGCAGAAAGATATGGAGGAGCAATTCATCAGACTCCAGCAGTGGAACAAGTCCGTGGATGAGTATGCCGCGGAATTCCTTAGACTCAGCCGCTTTGCTCCGTACATGGTGACGGATGAGGAGAAGCGAGCAAGCAGGTTTCAGCAGGGCCTACAGATGGACATTCAGATGTTCCTAATGCCCCATCATCTGAAGACCTATGCAGAAGTTCTCACCATCGCTCGAGAGGTGGAGCGTGGGTTTGAGAAGAAGCAAGGAGACCAGATGAGGAATCAGGCCATGAAGAGGCCGTTTGTCCCAATGGGAAGAGGAGGACCATACAGAGCAGCAAAGGTTCTGGCAAGACCACCATTCAGACCAGCTCCTTATCAGATGGCTCAATCAGGTCCTATCTGCAATTATTGTCAGAAACCAGGTCACACTCAGCAGAACTGCCGTAGAGCAAATGGGTTGTGCTTGGTGTGTGGTTCCCGAGATCATTCTGTCGAGGCTTGTCCACACAGGAGGATGGGGATTGCCAATCAGACTATGCCAGCACTTCCAGGACCCAGTGGACAGAGAGTGCTGCCAGGGCCACTTGGCAGAGGAACCAGGACCAGTGATGAGGAGAGCTCTCCCCCTTCCTCCACAGCAGATTGTTCGTCCAGTGCAGAGAGGAGCCAGGACTGCAGCAGGGCGTGGTAGAGGTCAGGCTTACAACCTGACAGAAGCAGAGGCTGAGGCTTCTGAGGAGGTGATTACAGGTAACATCAGAGTACATTCACTACCTGTTCTCGCTCTCTTCGATTCAGGTGCATCCCACTGTTATATCTCAGATAAATTTGTGGCTTTACATTCTATACCTGTTAGATCATTAGACCACAAATGGGAGATAAGTACAGGGAATGGGGTAGTTATATCTTCTCAGGCTTGTACTGATTGTCCAGTAGAACTTTGTGATAAGACTTTGGCCATAGATATGCTCGTACTAGACACCAAAGGGTACGACGTAATCTTAGGCATGACCTGGCTCAGTCAGTACTATGCAGTGATTGATTGTAGGGAGAAGAAGATTAATTTCAGAATCCCTCATCAACCGGAGTTCCAATTTAGTGGAGAAGTGAAGTCTACCAAGGGAAAGACTCAGATGACTACTTCGGAGGTTCAGAAGCAGAAGGTACCGTGTGGGATGGGAATTCCCAGAAGTGTTTGCTGAGATTTCAGGGACTGCCACCGGAGAGGATGATGAGTTCTCCATTGACACAGTTCCAGGAGCAGCTCCTATATCCAAGGCTCCGTACAGGATGGCACCGACGGAGTTAGAAATTCTGAAGAAGCAGCTGCAGGAGTATTCAGATAAGGGATTGATTCGCCAAGTACATCACCATGGGGAGCTCCAGTGCTATTGGCAAACAAGAAGGATGGTGGTAAGAGACTTTGTATTGACTATAGGGAGTTGAACAAGGTCACCATCAAGAACAAGTATCCCTTACCCAGGATTGATGATCTGTTTGATCAGCTTCATGGAGCCCGTGTATTCTCTAAATTGGATTTACAGTCGGGTTACCATCAGCTAAGGGTGAAGAAGGAGGATATTCTGAAGACTGCATTCAGGACCGTATGGCCACTATGAGTTTCTAGTGATGCCTTTCGGAGTCACTAATGCCCCTGCAGTTTTCATGGACTTGATGAACCGAGTGTTCTCGCCCTATCTGGATCAGTTTGTTGTTGTTTTCATAGATGACATCCTGATCTATTCAAAGAACAACAGGGAGCATGCAGAACACTTGAGGATTGTGTTGCAGACTCTACAGCAGGAGCAGCTTCATGCCAAGAGGAGCAAGTGTGATTTCTGGTTGGGACAGCATAGCTTTCCTTGGACATATGGTTTCAGCAGAAGGATTTCAGTTGATCCCAGCAAGTCCAGGCAGTAAAAGATTGGCCAGTTCCGAGGACGGTGACTGAGATTAAGAGTTTTCTTGGACTAGCCGGATATTACAGACGCTTTGTCCAGGATTTCTCTAGGATTGCAGCTCCGTTGACCCAGCTCACCCGGAAAGGAGTAAGGTACATATGGACAGAGGAGTGTACCGCAGCATTTGAGCAATTGAAGCATAGGCTCATTTCGCTCCAATCTTGAGGACTCCCTCAGGGAGAGGAGGGATGGTCATATTCAGTGATGCATCGGGAAAAGGCCTGGGATGTGTACTTATGCAACATGATCATGTTATCGCATATGCATCTAGGCAACTGAAGCCTCATGAGAGGAATTACCCAACTCATGACTTGGAGTTGGCAGCTGTGATTTTTGCCTTGAAGATTTGGAGGCACTACCTTTTAAGAGATAAAGTGCTGATATACACAGATCACAAGAGCCTCAAGATATCTTTTCACAGAAAGAGTTGAACATGAGCAGAGGCGGTGGTTGGAGCTTATGGCAGACTATGATATTGACTTGCAATATCATCCAGGCAAGGTCAATACAGTTCCAGATGCACTGAGCAGGATGCCAGAGAACAGGGTGCTAGTCCAAATCACTCAGCAGAAGGAGTTGATTCGAGATTTCATCAGATTAGATTTGATGTGGTGCAAGGAACTGAGAGGCAGGGCAGCTCATGGCTTTACAGATCCAGTCATCATGATTGATGAGATCAAGGAAGCTCAGAAGGAGGACCCCAGATTACAGATATTTCGAGCTCAGGTGGAGGCTGGATTGAGGACTGATATCTGTATCCATCCAGATGGTGCTTTGTATTTTGGAAGCAGGCTTTGTGTTCCCCAAGGAGAAGTCAGACAGAAGATTTTGGAGGAAGCACCAGTTCAGCTTATTCCATACACCCGGGGGGAACCAAGATGTATCAGGACTTGAAGAAACCCTTTGGTGGAATGCCATGAAGAGGGAGATAGCCCAGTTTGTTGCCAAGTGCTTGGTGTGCCAGCAGATAAAGATAGAGCACCAGAGGTCAGCTGGACTTCTACATCCTTTACCGATACCGAATGGAAGTGGGAACACATCACTATGGATTTTGTCACAGCATTACCTCGCAGCCCCAAAGGTAATAATGCTGTGTGGGTTATCATTGATCGTCTCACCAAGTCAGCTCACTTCATACCATTCCGGTAGGTCAGACAACAGAGTTCTGGCAGACAAGTATATGAAAGAGATAGTTCGTCTACATGGAGTTCCAGTCAGTATTGTTTCAGATAGAGACACCAGATTCAGATCTCATTTCTGGGGAGATCTCCAAGAGGGTCTGGGAACTCGTCTGAAGTTCAGTACATCATATCATCCTCAGACAGACGGACAATCTGAGAGGACTATCCAGATCCTTGAAGATATGTTAGAGCCTGCATGATAGAGTTCAAGGGATCATGGGAAGACCATCTTCATCTAGCTGAGTTTTCTTACAACAACAGCTATCAAGCCGTATTAAGATGGCACCCTTTGAGGCATGTATGGGAGGAAATGTAGGTCACCGATTTGTTGTGATGAAGTCGGTGAGAGGAGTCTTTTGGGACCCGAGATCCTAATGCAGACAACAGAGAAAGTCAGGATTATCAGAGATCATCTCAGGGCAGCTCAGAG